>JASVEL010002539.1:0-11975 GCA_032618575.1 Nicotiana noctiflora
TTGGGACAAAACTCGGGTAATGGAAAAAGAGCGCGACTCGGAAGACGCCTTTCAAAAATGGAAATACTTGAGGTGGGCGACGTTCCAATTGTTTTGGAGCATTTTTCCTTCCATTGTTTCTAATTGGAGTGCTCGTTTACTTGTTGTTGCTGTGATTTTGTAGGGTCTGTCCCAATTGGTGCCCAATTTTCCTTTGCTTGGGTCTTTTGATGCCAATGTTTTGGATTTAAGGACGTAGTCTCCCACTTTGAGTGGTTTTATTTTGGCTCTCTTGTTGTAGTATCTTTCGACTTGTTGTTTCTGAGCCACTATTCTTATGTGGGCCATTTCTCTTATTTCGTCGGCCTCATCGAGGTCTTGAAGTCTGTTTATGTCGTTCTTTGCTCCACTAGTATATGAATACCTCAAGCTTGGTTCGTTGACTTCAAGTGGTATGACCGCATTGGTTCCGTAGACCAGTGAGTACAGTGTTTCTCCTGTGCAGGATTTGGGCGTGGTCTGGTGTGCCCACAACGCTTCTAGTAGTAGCTCGGGCCATAGCCCTTTAGCTTCCCCGAGTTTCTTTTTCAGCATGTTCAGTATTGTTTTGTTGGAAGACTCTGCTTTACCATTGGGGGGGATATAACATGGAGAGTGTTCACTTAATATGCCATTTGTCGAAGAACTCTATCGCCTTCTAGCCGACGAACTATCATCCGTTGTCGCAGTTGATTTCCTTAGGGATGCCGAAACGACATATGATATTCTTCCATATAAAGGTGATGATTTCCTGTTCGCGTATTTGGGCATACGCACCTGCTTCCACCCACTTGGTAAAACAATCAGTTAAAACTAATACAAATCGTACCTTTCCTCGTCCCGCTGGTAGCGGACCGACTATGTATATTTCCCATTTGATGAAAAGCCGTGGAGAAGTGACTGAGTGGAGGGGTTCTCCTTGTTGGTTTATCACGAGGGCATACTTTTGGCATTGTTCGCATCGGCGAACGTATTCCGCTGCCTCTTTCTTCATAGTAGGCCAATAATAGCCGCCCCGTATTATGCAGCGCACGAGGGCGCGGTTACCTGTGTGGGCACGATAGTGACCCTCATGTACCTCTTCGAGTACTAGCCTCGTTTGTTTCGGCCCTAGGCACTTGACCAGGGGTTGGCCAAATGTCCTTTTGTAGAGCTAGTGGTTTATCAGGCAATACTAGGCGGCCTGTACGCGGAGTTATTTTGCTTCTTTTTTAGAAGGGTGAGAGTGTCCAATCATATAGATATGATACAAATTGGTTGCGCCAGTCCCAAGTCAAATTTAAATAGAGTACCTTAGTGTGATCAATGGTTGAATGGAGGAGGGTGACCACGCTTTCTTTGTTGAAGTTCTTAGTGGATGCGGCCAATTTTGCCAAATCGTCTACTTCAACATTCCGTGCCCTCGTAATTTGTTCGAAGCGGCACTCGTCAAACCCAGTCATTAATCTATGGATTTCTGACTAGTATTTTTGCAATCTCTGCTCCTTGATTTGGTAAGTCCCAATGACCTGGTTCACTACTAGTTGGGAGTCGCAATGGAGAACGAGTCATCGAGTCCCATATTTGATGGCTAGTTTTATACATGCAATAACAACCTCATACTCGGCCTCGCTATTAGTCATTTTGGGCCATCATACGGACTGGCGAATTATTTTGCCCGTAGGGACCTCAAGAACGAGTCCCAGTACCGATCCTAAGGCATTAGAGGCGCCGTCAGTGTAAAGGATCCATAGATCGGTGTTGGAGGGGGCACGATCTGGCAGTATTTTTGCACACTACAAAGTTGACGAGCACTTGCGACTTGATGGCATTTCTTGGATGATATGAGATATCGTGCTTGCTGACCTCTATGGCCCATCTGGCGAGCCTGCCTGATAATTCAGGCTTATGTAGGAAGCTTCTCAAGGGGAATGTCGTTACTACTTTTATGGGGTAGCACTGAAAATAGGGTCGGAGCTTCCGTGAAGCTACGACCAATGCTAGAGCTAAGTTTTCAAGGTATGGATATCGTATTTCGGCGTCCACTAAGGTTTTGCTAATATAGTAAATAGGAGATTGCGTACCTTCATTTTCGCGAACCAAGACTACGCTGACGGCGACCTCGGATACAACCAGATACACCAGCAGGGGATCGCCGGGACTCGCTTTGGCCAGTAGTGGTGGCAAAGATAGGTATGCTTTCAATTCTCTCAAGGCTTTGACGCATTCCTTGTTCCACTGTAACCCATTGTCCTTTCTCAACACATTGAAAAATTTACGGCACCCGTCGGAGAATCGTGACATGAACTTAGATAGGGCGGCTATTCAACATGTCAGTTTTTGTACCTATTTTTTGATGTTCAAAATCTCGGGTATTGCGTCTATCACCTTGATCTGATCTGGGTTAACCTCGATGCCTTGTTCTAATACGATAAATCCTAAGAATTTTCATGCGGCCATGTCGAAGGTGCATTTTTCGGGGTTCAAACTAGTCTTGTACCTTCTCAATATCCGAAGGCTTCTTTTAGATGGTCGATGTGGTCTTTTTTCCTTGTCAACTTCACCAGCATATCGTCAATATAGACTTCCATGGTCTTACCAAGCTGCTCTTTGAACATTTTGGTGACCAGTCTTTGGTACGTAGCCCATACATTTTTTATCCCAAAGGCCTTATAGCAATACGTCCCTTGGTGGGTGATGAAAGTCGTTTTCTCATGGTCCCCCTCGGACATCATGATTTGATTGTAGCCAGAGTAGGCATCTAAGAAGCTCGATTGTTCATGTCCTGCGGTGGCGCCGATCAATTGGTCGATGTGGGGTAGCGGGAATGAATTCTTTAGGCATGCCTTATTCTGATCGGTGAAATCCACACATATTCTTCACTTCCTATTTTTCTTTTTGACCATGACGATATTGGCGACTCATTGGGGGTACTTAGATTCTTTGATGGAACCGTTGGCCAGTAACTTGCCTACTTCCTCACTGACCACTATATTGATAGTGGCATTGAATTTCATTCTCATCTGTCGCACAGGTGAATGTAATGGACCGACATTCAACTTGTGGGTGGCAATGTCTCGTGGGATTCCGGCATATTTGAATGGGAAAAAGCAAATAAATCTGCATGGTTAGTTAGGATTTCATGATACTTACTTGGGTCGGTGAGGCCGTGCCCGGTGTAGGCTTTCTTCGCTAGGTCAGTGTCGTCCAATTAGACTGCGTCGAGATCTTCGACCGTTACTTTACAGGCCTCCACGACGTCAGGATCTCTGATGGCATCCGTTGTCGGGTTGACCTTAGTCCCCGACACAACTTATTGCTATGCCTCTACACTCGCCGCCTTTAGCTGTTTGGTGTAGGCGCAATCTTGAGCTATTTTGTAGTATTTTTGTGCGGTGCGCGGCTTGCCTCAAATGTTGAATACTCCCCACGGGGTAGGGAATTTGATCACTTGGTAAAAGCTTGAAGGGACCGCTCGCATGGCATGTATCCATGGGCGACATATGATGGCGTTTTATGCCGTTTCCTGGTTTATCACGTGGAAAGTTGTTGCAGCGTGACTCATCCAGCTAAAACAGGCAGTGATATTTCTCTGGATTTTTGTTCCATTGTATTGTTAAAACCAGTTAGTGTTATGCAATACGGTATTATCTTACCCTTAAGTCCCATTTGTACGAGGACCCTTAAGTGGATAATACAGGCGCCACTTCTGTCGTCAACCATGATTCTTTTAACATCCGTATCAGTGATACGTAAAGTGATAGCTAAAATGTCGTAATGAGGGAAAGACAAACCGTCGACATCAGACTTGTTGAAGGTGATACTATGTTCAAAGTCGTCATACCATTCATGGGCGATGGTCCACTTTAGCTTGTGCGTGGTGGTGAACTTGACGTGATTGATTGCTAAGTCGCTGCAACCTCCGACGATCATGTTTATCCTGCATGCTAGGGAGGGTGGCTTCGTGTCACGACCCCAAATCCGGTCGTGATGGCGCCCAGCACATTGCTAAGCCAGCCTGACCAATCAATAACAATAATGGAGCTAGAAGCTCTCTTTAGCCCATTTAAGCATATTAAATCACGAAGCAATAGTGATACAAATAACGAAAACGGGAAACCAAGTCCCATAATACATCAACTCCCATAGACCGAAGGGTCAAGAGTCATGAGCCTCTACTGAACATGAGTGTATAAAGGTTTACAAGATACCAAGTGCGGAAAGAAAAGTCAATACAAAATCAAGAGACAATAAGAAGGAATATCGGGTCCTGCGGACTCTGCAGCTACCTCGAATATCCACAAGATGTCACCTCGAACAGCTACCGGATCACTGCTGAGAGGTACCTGGATCTGCACACAAGGTGCAGGGAGTAAATGAGTACTGCCATACTCAGTGGTAATAAACAGGGGTAAGACAACGCAGATAAGAAATCCGCAATAAAGCACTATGTAAAGCTGTAATCAAATACCCTATCACAAAATCAATATCAATTATATTTGTACCAACAAGCACTAGCAAAACAGTATAACAACTATCAGATGTAGCTAAATGCAGTGCAATGCAAAATATGACCGCTACGGCGTGTAGCCCGATCCAATTTGGGTACCCGTGCTCACTGTGGGGGTTCAGACTCCGGAGGGGCTCCTACAGCCCAAGCACAATATTACTGCAGCGTACATCCCGATCCAACATATATACCGCTGCGGCGCGCGACCCGATCCACTACCAGTCAGCTAATATGCAATTACAGCCTCGCAGGCTCAAAAGTAGTTTTGAAAACTCTTTTATCATTTTTTAGTTGTTAAACAGTAATACCAAGTTCCAGAGATTGGAAATAGCATGATAACAGAAATAGCTACGGATCGGTAGTAACTAACATGTCAATATGATAAGACAATGATAACGATCCTCGCGGGATCCAATAACTGGCTCACGGCCCACAAGTATACTCAACCGCCCAAGAAGGGGGTTCCTCGGCTCAAGAGTGGCCATTATCACAATATAATATGCAACCATCCGAGAAGGAGGTTCGACGACTCAAGGATAGCCTAATATCATAATACAATATCAACAAGTCGGACTAAGTCATAGTCCCCAATCACAATCGACCCCGCACGCACAAGAGAGTACGTGTCTCGCCGCTATATAGCGTCACAAAGTGGTATACCGGGGTTTCGAACCCGCCTGGTCATCACCCACATCTATTACTCACCTCAATACGGCGCGACGACTACTCCGCAATGCCCTTGCCACGAGAATCAAGCTCCACACGCGTAGAATCTGATCAAATACAGTAGAAATACAACAAATTAGGCCAATGGGACGACACCCAATCAATAGAACTCAATTTACATCAAACTTCCCAAAGTTGTCAAAACCCGACTTTTGGTACGCTTGTCGGAAAATTACAAAAGTCACATATTCGGAATCCTCATCACGATACGAGTCTAGGCATATAAAATTTACCAAAATCGGACTCCATTTGCCCACTCAAATCGGTGTTTTTCTTTAATTTAGGCCTAGGGCTCAAACCCACCTTAAATCTTTCATTTACAGGGATTTAACCAAGGATTTCATGTTAAAATGATGTAATTAAGCCACAAAACTTACCTCCAACGAAACCCCAATAATTTCCCAGCAATCTCCCGTCAATTTCTTCTCTTGGAACTCAAAAATGGGGGTTTTGGGTATTAAACCCGCGACTGGTTCTGTTCTGAACTTAACTTCACTGCCAGCCTATTTTCTTCATCGCGTTCGCGACGCCTCTCACGCGAACGCGATGCCTTTTTCCTCTTCTTCATCGCGAACGCGTCGCTCCTTCACGCATTCGCGAAGGTCAACTTCCCAGTCTCCGGATTATTACTCTACGCGAACGCATAGTCTCCCACGCGAACGCGTGGCCTCGCCGATTCCTTCTTCGCGATCGCGGCCTAAACCCACGCGAACGCGATGCCTAATGACTTCCCTCTATGCGAACGCGTCCTTCGCCCACGCGTTCGCGATGCTTCACATCCTTGTCAATACGCGAACGCGATACCCACCTCGCGAACGCGATGCC
Organism: Nicotiana noctiflora; assembly: GCA_032618575.1. Taxonomy (NCBI): domain Eukaryota; kingdom Viridiplantae; phylum Streptophyta; class Magnoliopsida; order Solanales; family Solanaceae; genus Nicotiana; species Nicotiana noctiflora. The sequence continues at coordinate 6,059 of JASVEL010002539.1, forward strand.
TGCTGGACCTGGCCTACGCGAACGCGGGCCGTGCCCTCGCGAACGCGAAGGCCAAATCACTGCCCAGTGGTCTGCAGATTACAGCAGGTCTTTTCTTGCTTCCAAATGCCGGATGATGGTCCGGATTCACCCCGAGGCCCCCGGGACCCCAACGAAAACCACCAACATACCCCAAAACACGATACGAACTTGTTCCAATCATAAAAACACCATCATAAATATCAAAATCACCAATTACACACGGATTCAAGTCTAAATTTCTTAAAACTTTCCGAATTACACATTCGATCAAAAACCCGACCAAACGACGTCCGAATGACCTGAAATTTTGCAGGCACATCCAAAATTACCTAACGAAGCTACTGCAACTGTCGGAATTCCATTCCGACCCCCGGATCAAAATCTCACCTACCGTTCGGATTTCGCCAAAATTCAACCTTAGCCAATTCAAGCCTATTTCTACACCGGCCTCCAAATTCAATTCCGATCGCTCCCCTAAGTCACAAATCACCTCCCGGAACTAACCGAATCATCCAGAATCCGATTCCGAGCCCTCTAACCAAATAGTCAACTCCGGGTTGACTTTCCTTATTCAAGTCTCCTTCAAAAAGGCTATATGCCTCATTTTCAATCCAAATCACTCATAAATCAGCCGATAGACTTTAACACTGATATAAACGCATAAAACATACAATTTCAACATAACGGGGTGGTAATTCCCGTGACGACGGGCCGGGTCGTCACACTTCGGTGCCCCGTGGGGGTGTTCCCGTCCGCGTGAAAATTTGGTTTTCCCTTTGTCACTGAGTAATTCCCTCAGGTATCCCTGATTTAGCATCTTGACCACCTTTTGTTGTAGGCCTATGCAATCTTCAGTTTTGTGTCCTCGTTTTTTATGGAACTCACATAGGACGTTTGATTTTCTTGTGGTAGGGTTTGATTTCATCTTCTGTGGCCACTGCACTTTGGTGCCTAGCTTCTCCAGTGCATACACTATTTCTAAAGGAGACACACAAAAGTTATGGGTGGATAATAAAGGAGGCATACCTCTTTCATTTCGGAGTGGGGCGACGTGTTGCTGTAGCGCGTCCGTATGCCTTGGTGATGGATGAAAGGATCTGATGTATGGCTGGTGTCGGTCTTTGTTGGAGCGTGGGAGTTGTTCTCGCCGTCCCTCATTGCGTCTATCCCTCCTTGTTTCTGACTGTATCGTTGTTAGCTGTTGGGTCGGCCCATTAAGATCATCCTTGTCCGCTCGTACCTCAGCACAATAGGCGTTGTGGATTTCCTCCTAGGTGGTAGGGGATATTTCATGAGGCGGCTTAGTAGCTTCTTGTTTTCCCTCGAACCATCCCTGTTTAGCCCGTTCTGGAAAGCGGTGACTGCCATACCTTCTGATATATTTGGCAGACTCATGCTTACCCTGTTAAACCCGGCTAGGAAGTCCTCGAGTCCCTCCCTTGCGGTTTGCCTGATGGCGAAGATGCCGTTGACCCTTGCTTCCACTTTCTTTGCACTTGCATGGGCGGTGACGAACTTATCCTCCATTTTCTCGAATGTTGATATCACCTTAGCTGGTAGCTGAGAATACCACGTTAGGGCCCCTCCTGTCAACATCTCACCAAACTTCCTTAGCAACACCTATGGTACATGTTCTTTTGATAGGTCGTTTCCCTTCACAGCAGTGACATAGTGGATAAAATGAGCCTCGGGATCTGTGATTCCGTCATATACCCTCAAGTAGGGTGGCATCTTGAAGGTTTTTGAGATACAATGAGGGGCAACTTCTTCGGTGTATGGTTGTTCAATGAACCTCCCCACGTGGCGTTTTGTTAGCAACTTAGGAGCACCGGGGATCTTGTCTACCCTCTCCTCATGTTCTTTCATTTGGTCATGAAGCGCCTTGTTTTCATTCTCCATTTCTTCCATCTTCTTTAGGATGGTTGTTAGCATGCCATCGTTGGCTTGTGCCTCGATGGGCTTGTTATTTGCTTGTACAACCTCAGGTTCACCCATGGCAGCAGTGATACCTACCGTTGGTATACACCTGACATTACTTTGTGCTGACTTTTCAACCAAGCCACTTAAAGTACTTGTTAGCCATTCTTCCAGTAGCTTTTTGACCACTGAGAGTGCTTCCTTGGCCGCAGATATGGAAGCTCATTTTTCATGCAAGATCGTTAGATCTTCAGATGGGTAAGGTACGATCTCCGCACCTGATGCGATGCTAGGGGTTGTACTCAAGATGCCCTCATCACCGGCCTCGTTAGCTATAACACCCACTATTGCTTTCAATCTTGTGTTATTTTCGGCCATCTTTTATTTTCGTGTGGTGTAGAGAATGGTAGTTGATTGTTCTCTAGGTGGATACTATGATTTTGATTCTCGAAATTCCCATATACGGCGCCAACTTGTTTGGCTCAAAAGTTATCAATATACTTTGTAAGCTTAAAAACAATCAAAAGTAAATGAGGGTAAATCGTAATCAAATATAATAAAACCTAGAGATGAAAAATGAAGTTGTTATTGTAGATTTGATAGTATAAAACGATAATACGAACTCAAGAATAAGTATTCATTAGAGATAGAGAGAGAAAGTAGGAAAAAATAAGAGAGTTGTACTATTAAAGAATAATAATCATGCCCTTTTACAATGTGAAGGTTTTTCTTTATATAGTAAGAGACCTTCCTCGAAATAATCATAAAAGTACAAAAATAGGTAGCGTCTACTTAGTGAAGTCACTGAGTTTTAAACGACGTCGCGTTTGTCCCCACGTCAAAGTCACACCCATGCTTTAGTTGATGTATACTCGCTGGGCGTACCCATCGGCGTAGAGGCGTTGATGGTCAAATTTGACCCTATACAGTGGGTAAGTGTGTCAAAAATCCAAATGCAAATAAAGGTGGGCTTAGACTTAAATATTTTAATATACCAAAATATCAAAAATTCAATACCAAATACGTAAAATCTATATCTATATATCTATATATTATTAAAAGCAAATGAAAAAGTCTTCTAATTAAGCCACGTGGCAGCTTCAGAAAAGGCCACGTGGCATAGTTAGTTATTAAATTAGTTATTTAGTTAATAATTAATTATTGGTTATTCTTTTTAAATTTAAATATATATATATAAAAAAAAACTACCACACGCGCGCGCGCGCGCACACACACACACACACACACATATATATATATATATATATATATATATATATATATATATATATATTAACTATAATAAAAAACTATATATAAATGAAAATATAAAAATATATCTATATCTATATATTATTAAAAGGAACGAAAAAATCCCTCTCATTAAGCCATGTGGCAGCTTCAGGAAAAGCCATGTGGCATAGTTAGTTATTAAATTAGTTATTTAGTTAATAATCAATTATTGGTTATTCTTTTTGAATTTAAATACTAATAAATTAATAATAAACTACTATATATATATATATACAGTTTACTTTAATTACATTAATAAATATAGATATCTTATAATTAATTAACTATAATAAAAAACTATATAAAAATAAAAATATAAAAAAATAACTACCCATTCAAATTGGGTGAAAGTAGTTCCAAGTTAGAGTTTTACTAATTATTTTAAAATAAAAAAGCAAAAAAAGAATCTACAACGAACGAAAAAGAGAAGAAAAACTACCCATTCAAATTGGGGAAGTAGTTTCAAGTTGGAGTTTTAAAATAAACGAAAAAAGAGAAAAAAAACTTCCCATTTACATCGGGGAGTAGTTTCAAGTTGGAGTTTTAAAATAAAAATAAATATCTTATAATTAATATATATATATATATATATATATATATATATATATATATATATATATATATATATATATATATATATATATATATATATATATATATATATATATATATATATATATATATATATATATATATATATATATATATATATATATATATATATATATATTCAAATTGGTGGCATCAGTTTCAAATTGTAATTTTTAAATTATTTTAAAATAAAAAATCAATAAAAGAAGTCTTTAAAAAACGAAAAAAGATAAGAAAATCTATATCTATATTTCTATATATTATTAAAAGGAGAGAAAAAAACCCTCTTCTTAAGTCAAGTGACAGCTTCAGAAAAAGCAACATGGCATAGTTAGTTATTAAATAGTTATTTCTTGGTTATTCATATATATATATATATATATATATATATATATATATATATTGATCGGTTACTTTAATTATATTAATAAATATAGATATCCTATAATTGATTAACTATAATAAAAAACTATTTAAAATATGAAAATATAAATATATAATAAATAAACACCCTTCAAATTTGGTGAGAGTATTTTCAAGTTGGAGTTTTTAAATTATTTTAAAATAAAAAAGCAAAAAAACTATAAAAAAAAAAGAGAAGAAAAAACTACCCATTCAAACTTGGAAGTAGTTTCAAGTTGGAGTTTTAAAATAAAAATAGTTACCTTATAATGAACTATAATAAAAAAACAAAAATATAAATATATAGAAAAATAACTACACATTCAAATTGGATGGTAGTAGTTTCAAGTTATAGTTTTAAAATTATTTTTAAAAAAACAAAGCTATAAAAAACAAAAAAAAAAGAGAAAAAAAATCACCCATTCAAATTGAGAAGTAGTTTTAAGTTGGAGTTTTAAAATAATTTTTACATAAAAAAATGTAAAAAAAATAGTAAATTACCAATTCAATTTGGGGAGTAGTTTTAGGTCTCAAGTTCGTAACCCACCGGGTGCAAATAATTTATGAGGGCCATCGGAATGGGTATAACCTGAATTAACCGTGGTGCACTTGCAGGAAACTCCTTGCTGAGGGCCTGTGCACCCACGGGATTAGTCGGGGCTCGAAGTGACTCGGTCACCCGGTGCAAAATTAAAAAAATTGGGGTATAATTTTAAGTTGGAGTTTTAAAATTATTTGAAAATAAAAAAAAAACAAAAATAAAGAAAAAATAAACTTCAGAGAAATTTTTTAAATAACGTAATATGCTAATGAACTTTCTACTAACAATGTAATAGTGTTAAATATTTGAAGATATAATACAGAAAAATACTTAACAAAAATATTGCGCTGCATGTATAAGTCCAATTAGTTTAACATAGATTTTATTCACTATAGTTTTGATAATATTATTAAGAACAACAAAATAAACTTTAAAATAAAAAATATTTTAATAGTAATATATTATATATCTTCTCATATATTAGAAAAATAAAGCGAATACTAAATATTATTTAATATAATAAAGAAAAACATAACAAAAAAGTTTTTCACCAGTTATATAAATACCTTTGATTTAACGGAGATTTCATTATTGGTATATCGTATTGACAAACAAGATGACAATTGTATTTTATTAAAGAAATATGATCTAATAGGATCAAACAAGTATGATCATAATTTAATTTAATTAATTATTTTTAATATTGACCGCGCATTGCGCGGGTATAACTACTAGTATGATTAAAAGCCAAAGACAAAAGCCACTCATGAAGCCAAATGTCACAATAATAACATGACACATGTCATGTTGGGACATTGGTCCTAATTATTAGGAGTTACAATTTTATTGCTCTTGAAAGCCAAAATAACTACTAGAATTATTTGAAACTAGAAAATAGGCAAACGGTTCGGTTTTTACTGCACCCTAAAATTGCTCTACAAAAGCCAAAATAATTGGTAGAAATTTTTTAAAAAAATCTTCTATATATTATTAAAAGGGGAGGAAAAAGCCCCCGCTCTATATATTATTAAAAGGAAAGGAAAAAGCTCTCTCCTTAAGCCAAGTGGCAGCTTTAGAAAAAGCTACGTGACATAGTTAGTTATTAAATTAGTTATTTAGTTAAATTAGTTATTGGTTATTCTTTTTGAATTT
>JASVEL010002540.1:0-219716 GCA_032618575.1 Nicotiana noctiflora
GCTGGAAAAATTTACTTCAACTAAAAACATATATGATTTTTAAAAAGGGCCTTACATTAAAGTTTGGCTTTAGGCCACCAAACTTATTGAGCCGCCTCTGACAGAAGGGTAGAATTCAGAAGGAATCTGGGCACCAATTTGTTGGGTCAAAACGGTCCAAAGACACTCTTAATATGGTGCGATATTGTTCGCTTTGGGTCTAGATCGGTCAGTTTCCTCTAAAATGCCTCACACCATTAAGAGTATCCAACTCCTAATAAGTAACTTATTTTTGTTATAAATAGAACTTTATTTACGGTGAATGTTATATTTTAATGAGATTTTAGGGATTTTACTTGGTGGCTAAGTCACTCTTTCCCTATGAATTGAGGGGTTCTATTCCATTGTAATTCATCCCAAAAAGCAATACGAATTCTCTCTCATTCTTTGCAATATTATTCTTTATTATTTTATAACATGTTATCAGCATGAGGCTCTACCGTCTCAAGAAGCTCTTTGAGAAGACTAAGGTAAAACTTTTCTCCTCTTTTAATTATGACTGATATTCTGAAAAGAAAGTTTGTTGCCATTAAAATTTCGGGCAAGAACTATATGACATGGGCGTCGGATGCTAAAATCCATTTAAATACAATGGGTCTTGGAGACGCCATTAAAGACAAAAATAAAGCATCCACCCAAGACTGTGCTAAGGCCTTGATTTTCTTGCGCCATCACCTTGATGAAGGGTTGAAAATAGAATATCTCACGGTCAAAGATCCACTTGATTTATGGAATGGCTTAAAGGAAACATATGACAACTTAAAGTTAGTCACTCTTCCACAAGCATGATATGATTGGGCTCATCTGAGGCTCCAAGAATCTAAGTCTATTTCTGAATATAATTCTGCGATGCTCAGAATTACTTACAAATTGAAACTCTATGGAGATACTATCACTAACTATGATATGCTTGAAAAAATGCTCATAATGTTTCATGCATCTAATATGGTCTTGCAACAGCAGTACCGAGAGAAAGGTTTCAAGAAGTACTTTGAGTTGATTTCTCTTCTCCTTGTGGATGAACGAGCGAAGCAATGACTTGCTCATAAGAAATCACAAAAAATCCACCCACTGGGTCTACCATTGCCTGGAATGGATGAGGTGTATTCCCATTATACTAAGCGTGGAAAGGATCGTGGGCCTATTCGTGGTCGTGGCCGTGGCCGTACACAAGGAAGAAATTTTTCCCGTATTAATCACCCCCAAAGAAAAATAACCACCAAAAGTGGAAAGGGAAAGATGAGAAGCCAAAGGTACATGGTTTAGAAACTGAATGATATCGTTGCGGTGGAAAAAGGTATTTGGCAAATATTTATCGTATATCAAGACATTTGGTTGAGCTTTATCAAGCATCCTTAAATAATAAAGGCCATAAAGCTAATTTTGTCACTGACAATGAATGTGATACCACACAGTTGGATGTGGCAGACTTCTTTGAGCACCCTAAAATATATCACTTGATCGGTAATGCATTTGTAGTTAAAGATGATTGAGTAGTTTGATTTTTATTTTTGCATATTCGTAATAGCTAATAAACATCATGTAATCACAGTTCTTTACATGATTAGTAGTTATTAGTATCAATTAGTATCATTTATCTTATGACAATAAAAGTATTTATCTTATGACAATAGAAGCACAAAATAGTTGCATATGCTAATTTCTAGGGAAATATTCGTACTACAATTCGATGTTTAGACTATGAAATTGTTTGTATCATAACCAGAGTTTATCGAAATTATATTCAAAGGACATTATTGAATCATTAATTTAACTTTATTTCTTATTCCTTTTTCTCTGAAAATATTAACGTTTATTCATATATTTCTTTTGTATGTCAAATCATGGAAAGCGGATACGAATACCACACAAAAAAAATGTGGATCAATGTTCAATTGTAAAATATTTATTTTATTGATTCATGTATGTCACATACAATGTTCAAAGAAAAGAAATATTTCTCTCATTTAAGTACGTATAAGGCAGATGTTACTATAATTTCTGGTAGCAGTAATATAATTGAAGGCTTTGGAAGAGCTACAATAACTCTACCTAAGGGAACGATACTTATCATAGAGAATGCAATGTTCTCCTCCAATTCCAAGAAGAACTTGTTGAATTTTAAAGATATCCACCAAAATAAATATCATATTGAGACAATAGATGAGAATAACAGTGAATATCTTACCAAAAATGTCTTTGGCAAGAAAAGGTTAGTGAGAAATTCCCATCGTTATCTTGTGGCCTGTACTGGACAAAAATTAGTGCACTTGAGGCACATTCTATTGTAAACGAAAAGGTTATTGATTCCAATTCTGTTGTACTTTGGCATGATCGACTAGGACATCCAGGATCAATTATGATGAGACAAATTATAAAAAACTCAAATGGACATCCATTAAAGAATTTAAAGATTCTTTTAAATAATGATTTTTCTTGCACTTCTTGTTATCAAGGCAAGTTAATTATTAGACCATAACCAATAAAGGTTGGGATTGAGCCCCCTGCATTTTTGAAACATATACAAGGGGACATTTGTGGATATATTCACCTTTATGGTCTTAATAAATGTATATTCTAGATAGTCTCATGTGTGCCTATTGTGATCTCGCAACCTTGCGTTTGTAAAATTAATTGCACAAATAATTCGATTACGGGCCAATTCCCTAATGATCCAATCAAATCTATTAAACTTGATAGTGTTGTTGAGTTTTCATCCCAAGTATTAATGATTATTTTATCAATTGGGATAAAAGTGGAATATCTTGTAGCTCATGTTCACACTCAAAATGGCTTTGCATAGTCTTTAATTAGATGCCTGCAGTTCATAACAAGACCGTTACTCATGAAAATAAGGTTGGCCACTTCTGTTTGGGGTCACTCCATTTTGTATGCAGCAATGCTAGTTCATCTCAAACTGACAAATTATCATAAATATTTCCGGTTGCAATTACTTTTGGGTCATGAACCTAATATATACTATTTAAAAAAAATTTGGATACGAAGTATATGTTACGACCCAAATTCTATCGTAGGTCGTGATGACGCCCGACACCGTTGTAAGGCAAGCCAACTCTAATTGAACTAATGTATTCTCATTATTTATATAAAAAAAAAATCCCGATATTTTCAATTAATAGGAAAGCTTTTAACCAATTAATAATTAACAAGTTCACAATAATGTAAATGCATCCCAAAATAATAGTCTACAAGTGTGTGCCAGGAACTAGTATCACAAGTACTAGGAAAAATAGTAGAATGTAAAAAATACTCTATCCTACTGCCTGAAATAGAATAAACAATACATATTCGACAACAAAAGAAGAGAACTCTAGTATGATGCTGAACGGCTCAGGAGGGCAGCTCACCGTGAGGTCTCGATCAGGAGTCAAGAACGCACATCGGAGGGGAAACTGGATGCACCTACCTCAGATCCTATACTGTTAGTACCAAATTATAGTATGAGTACATAAACAATATGTACCCAGCAAGTACTCGAAGAAGTAGTGACGAGGGTTCGACTCGGCACTTACTAAGGTAATATCAATAATATTTAAGGTTTCGTTAAGCATGGATAGCATGAATATAATGACACTCTCATAACAAGGAGAAACGGTATATCAGTAGCAATAACGTCGTATAATAAATTACATTTCAAAACATTTAAACAGAGTAAATCATGGATGAATTCCACATAAACAACATGCACATATTATTCCAAGATCGTACGGCCCGATCCACTTAATAATAATTGTGCACTGCCAGAGAGTCGAATTCTGCGAACCATAGATTCATCTATTTCAACGCAGGCGATCGGCTTGATCCACAAAATAGCAATTATTATCAAGAAGGCACACATTGTTCATTTATAGTCAAATAAATTCATACAAGTTCTCAAGTAAGTGTGTACATTCGTTTATATATATTTACAACACGTAACATGTCCTAAGTGATCTCAGTTAGCAAGCAAGAACACAAGAACTTGCATGTATGGCATGATACGAGTCCTAAACTACCCAGATAGTAGCTACTCACGGACTCTCGTTACCACGTGCGTACGTAGCCCCCACAGATAGTAACATACATTTATTTAGTTCACCTATGGGGTTATTTCCCTCTTACGAGGTTAGAAAGGAGACTCACCTTTTTTCCGAAGCTTACTTCCATTATCAAGAATGTACTCAAATCCTCAATTCGAAGCACAACGGTCCAAAACTAATCAAACAGGGTAAGAACTAGTCAAATACAAGCTCATGAGTTCACATTCTAACTACTAAAGTAATTTTCCAACCCTAAATACAAGTTTCCTAAATCCATCCCCAGGACCACATGCCCGGATTCCAAAAATTCTCGAGGGAAGTTGTTACCCATAACCTAAAGATTAAGAATATATGATTTTTACTTCATTCCATAAGAAATTTCGTGGTTAAATCTTGTATCTTTCAAAACCATAGGCTTTACTCTAAACCAACAAGTTTTACTAATTTACAAGGTGTAATCTACCCCTAAATTATGTATTAAACCCCCATTATGTAGAAATAACTTACCTCACAATGCTAGGCTGAAATCCCCCCTTTGGAAGCTCCCAAATCGCCCAAGAACTGAATGAAATGTGTCAAAAATGACACATTTCTTGTATAAAATGAAGGTTCTACCTTAAGCGATTTCTGCACCTGTGGCTAGGGACTGCATCTGCAGTCTCGCTTCTACGAGGGAAGGTCCGCATCTATGAAATTGGAATAGACTGGCTGGGACTGCATCTGCGGTCTTAGGGCCACTTTTGCGATTCTGCTTCTGCGGAAGAGGGGCCGCATCTACAGTTCCTGGGCTCCTCCCCTTGGAGTGTACCTGCGAGGGGTCTACCACTTCTGCAGCCTCGCACCTGCGGCTGGCGAATCGCGGGTGTAGTTATGACAGCAACCTAGAGCTTCAACTCCTTCCAAAATTTCCTAACTCAACTCGAGCCTCGTCTGATTGATACTTCGGACCCCTAGGACCCCGCCCAAACATACTGACAAGTTGGAAATCATAACACAGACTCGCTCGAACCCTCAAAACGCCCTAAACAAGCTAAATCTAAGAATCACCCCCTAAATCAATTAAATCAAACTTGAGAACTTTAAGTTCTTCAATTCACATCCAACGCAATAAAACACACTTATACTACTCGGATTGACACCAAATTTTGCGTGCAAGTTTTAAATGATAATACAGAACTATTCCTGGTGTTAGAGTTCCATACGGGCCTCGATAAGACAAAAACCCAATCCAAACCAAATATTTAAGAACTTCAAAATCCTTAAGGATTCAAATTTCACTATTAGGCGCCAAAACTCTCCCGGATCAACCAAAACCCGATTCGAACATATGCCCAAGTCCAAAATTATCATATGAACCTGTTGGAACCTTCAATTCCCAATTCTGAGGTCGTTTACTCAAAATGTTGACCTAATCAAACTTGATCTTTTAAGCCAACCTTAAGGAACCAAGTATTCCGATTTTAACCCAAACTCTTCCAAATCCCGAACCAACCATCCCTGCAAGTCACAAATCAATAAAAGCAAGTATAGAAAGTATTATTTAGGAGAACGGGGTTCTAGAAAGCAAAATGACCAGTGGGATCATTACATTCTCCACCTTTTAAATAAATATTTGTCCTCGAATGGGTTTAGATTCATACCTGAAGTGCTAAATAAGCATGTATATCTACTCCACATATCCTTCTCGGACTCCCAGGTCGCGTCCTAGACAAGTTGGCCCCTTCACTAGACCTTTACCGCAGAAATCCTCTTAGATCTCAACTGGCGATCCTATCTATCAACAATAGCAACCGGCTCCTCCTCGTAATCCAAGCTCTCGTCTAGCTAAATAGTACTGAAGTCTAACCCATGAGACAAGTCGGTGTGATACCTCCAAAGCATAGATACGTGAAAAATTAGATAAACTCCCGATAAGCTGGGGGTAGCGCAAGCTCATAAGAAACCTCCCCAACTTGCCTCAATACTCAAATGGGCCTATAAACCTGGGGCTCAACTTGCTCTTCTACCCTAATATCATAATACCCTTCATCGCCGAGACCTTTAATAAAACCTTCTCGCCGACCATGAACGATTCAGCCCACGCCTTTTGATCTGCATAACTCTTCTATCTGGACTGAGCTATGCGAAGTCTCTCCTAAATCATATTTACCTTCTCCAAGGCATCTTTCACCAAATTTGTACTGTACAACTTAGCCTCACCAGGCTCAAACCACCCGATAGGAGAACGACATGGCCGACTGTATAAAGCCTCAAATGGATCCACTTCGATGTTGGACTAATAACTGTTGTTGTAAGAAAATTCGGCCAAAGGCAAGAACTGATCCCACAACCCTCCAAAGTCAATCACACATGCTCTAAGTATGTCTTCTAGATTTTGAACTGTCTGCTCCGGCTGCCTGTCGGTCTGTGGGTGAAATGTTATGTTGAGCTCTACACGGGTCCCCAACTCACTCTATACGGCTCTCCAGAAATGGGAAGTGAAGTGATGCCCTCTATCTGATATGATGGAAATAGGAACACCGTGCAACCGAAGTATCTCTGAAATGTAGATCTAAGCCAACCTCTCTGAAGTTTAAGTAGTCACAACTAGAATGAAGTGTGCTGACTTGGTCAACCTGTCGACAATGACCCAAATTGCATCAAACTTCCGCAAGGTCCGCGGAAACCCAACCACGAAGTCCATAGTAATGAGCTCCCACTTCCACTCAGGTATAGGCATTTGCTGAAGTAGGCCACCTGGCCTCTAGTGCTCATACTCAACCTGTTGTCAATTCAAACACCTAGCCACATACCCGACTATGTCTTTCTTCATCCGCTGCCACTAATAATGCTCCATCAGGTCACGATACATCTTCGTAGCACCTGGATGAATGGAATACTGCAAATTGTGTGCCTCGTCAAGAATCCTCTCCCTAAAGCCATTGACATTAGGAACACATAGGCGGCCCTAGAGTCGTAGAATACCATCCTCGCCAATAGAAACCTCCTTGGTACTACCCTGTAGCACTGTCTCTCTGAGGACTGCCAAATGCGGATCATCAAACTGTCGAGCCTTGATCTTCTCCAATAGTGAAGACAGAGCAACAACACACGCAAGGACTCGGCTGGGCTCTGAAATATCCAACCTCACAAGTCTGTTAGCCAAGGACTAAATGTTCAAAGCTAGCAGCCTCTCCTCTGCTGGTATGAATGCCAAGATACCCATACTCTCGACTTGCCTACTCAAGGAATCCGCGACCACATTTACCTTGCCCGGATGATAAAGAATGGTGATGTCATAATCTTTTAGTAGCTCAAGCCATCTAAGTTGCCTAAAATTGTGATCCCTCTACTTGAACAAATGTTGCAAGTTGCGATGATTAGTGTAAACCTCACATGACACCCCATACAGATAATGCCTCCAAATCTTAAGAGCATGAACAATCACTGCTAACTCTATGTAGTGCACAAGGTAATTCTTTTCATGAATCTTCAGCTCACACGAAGCATATACAATAAGTCACCCCTTCTGCATCAAAACACATCCCAAGCCAACATGTGAAGCATCGCAATATACCGTATACATCCCCAAACCAAAAGTCAACATAAGAACCGGTGTTGTAGTCAAAGTTGTCTTGAGCTTCTGAAATCTCGCCTCACACTCATCGGACCAACGCAAAGGATCACCCTTCTAGGTCAATCTAGTTAGAGGTGATGCAATGGATGAAAAGTCCTGCACAAATCGGCAGTAATAACCTGCTAACCCAGGAATCTCCTAATCTCAGTTACTGAAGTAGAACGTGGCCAACTCTCAACTGCCTCAATCTTTTAGGGATCCATCTTAATACCCTCTCTTGACATAATATGGCCCGAGAACGCTACTGACTCTAGCCAAAACTCACACTTGGAGAACTTAGCATATAGTTTTTACTCTCTCAAGGTTTGAAGCACTACTCTCAAATGTTGCTCGTGCTCCTCCAGGCTACGTGACTATATCAAGATGTCGTCAATGAAGATGATAACAAAGGAATCAATATAAGTCCTGAACACCATGTTCATCAAGTCCATGAACGCTGCTGGGGCATTAGTCAAGCCAAAGGATATCACTAGAAACTCATAATGGCCATATCTAGTACAGAAAGCAGTCTTCAAAACATCTAAGTCCCGAATCTTCAACTAATGATACCCTCATCTCAAGTCGATCTTAGAGTACACCCTAGCACCTTGCAACTGGTCGAACAAATCACCAATACGCGACAACAGGTACTTCTTCTTGATGGTGGCCTTGTTTAAGTAGCGGTAATCAGTGCACATTTGCATAGTCCATCCTTCTTCTTTACAAAGAACATTGGTGCACCCCACGGTGACACACTCGATCTAAAAAACCCTTTGCCAACAACTCATCATGTTGCTCATTCAACTCTTTCACCTCTTTTGGAGCCATACGGTATGGTGGAATAGATATAGGCTGGGTGCCTGGAGCCAAATCAATACAAAAATCAATATCATGATTCAGAGGCATGCTAGAAAGGTTATAAGGGAACACATCGGTGAGCTCCCAAACTACTAGAACTGAATCAATCATCAGATACTCTGCGGTGGTGTCCTGAACATAAGCTAGATAAGCCAGACAACCCTTCTTGACCATATGTTGAGCCTTCAAAAAAGTGATTACCTGACTAGATGTACTAACAGAGGAACTCTTCCACTCCAACCTTGGCAACTCTGGGATCGCTAGAATAACAGTCTTGGCATGGCAACATAGGACGGCGTGGTATGGGGATAACCAATCCATGCCTAGGATGAACTCAAAGTCGGTCACATCAAGCAACATGAGGTCTGCTCTAACCTCAAAACCCTAGAATATGACCACATAGGACCGATAGATCCGATCCACAACCATAGAATCGCCCACAAGAGTGGATACATGCACAGGAGTACCCAAGGACTCACGAGGAAGATTCAAAAAATGAGAAAACGAAGATGACACATATGAATAGGTAGACCGTGGATCAAATAACACTGAAGCATCCCTACCGCAGACGGAAATAATACATGCAATTGTTGATACCCAATTTTTTCCTAAGTATTTCTTATACCCAAATATTTTTAAAAATAGCATATTGGTGCATATATAAGCACATCCAAGAGTTTTGACATTTTTTGTGATTTTAGAACCAATGTATCGCCTATTTTTACACAACAAAATCCAATAATTATTCCCAAAATTAGTTTGGTGAATAATTCATCTTATTCTTACATTTTCACCTATATATAATTGATGTAATATTTGCATATTTTTTTGGTATTTTAAAGCTAAATTGCATATAATTGCAATTATAGTCTATCTTGTCATTTATGATATTTTACGTTTATAAAATTAATCTCAACATTTTTAATTAATATTTATATAATACTTATTTACCCAGTATGTTTAATTTGTTTTTAAAATCAGTATTACCATTTCTATAAAATTAAAAGGGGAAAATTAGCTATTTACAATTTGGCCTTGTTGCATTTCGATTTTAGCCAATTTGGCACTCCATTTCAACCCCAATTCGAAAGCCAATTACCCAGCCCAATTAACATGCCTACCCGAACCATACCCTTTCCTATCATACCCAACTCGTTCCCCATTTAACCCACTTAATCCCAGTCGTTGATCCTTTAGATCAACGGCCCCCTCTTCCCTTTCCTTTTTAAATTCAAATGACCCTAAAACCCTACCTCATTTCTCTTGACGGCCACCTCTGAATCCTCTCCTCTCTCAACTCTCACTCAACATACCTCAAACCCTAGCAGCCGCCTCTCATCGAAACCCTAATCTATGGCTTCTCAGGCTCATCGGAGGCCTATACTAGCCTCTCACGGCTTCTGTGTGCTCACTTCTAAAGGTCTAATGACCAGATCTTGAAGGGTTCTGACCAAGATTTATTCGATGACTGTTCTCCGGTCATCTTCAACCGTTGTCCGGCCAGTCATAGATATTCGAATTCGATCTTCGACTTCTCTGCTCAGATCGATGGTTTCAAAGCCTATCTCGTTACTGGGTTTCTTACGAAACCCTAATCTCTAAGGTTCCTTTGATTTATTTTAGATCTATTATGGATCTATGGATGTGTGAACCTTCTATGCATTTTTCTCGAAGATTCTTTAATTTTTGTTTTCAAAAACTCTTTATTCTTTGACTTGGGTTTCATGTTAAGTTATTTTGTATCTCTTCCCTGATTCTTGACATGTTTTACTGTGTTTTGTTTGTGTTATCTTCTATCTAAGATAGCATGTTGAAACCCCTAATTTTCTTGGGGATTTTGTTTGAGTTTCTTGGTCTGTTTGTTAATGGTCGTTTGATTTACCTTATTTTTTTTATCTGAGTTAGCATGTTGAAAACCCTAATTTTGGGATTTTGTTTGAGTTTCTATTTATTATTCGCTTGATTTAGCTTCTCCTATATCTGAGTTAGCATAGTGAAAACCCATTTTAGGGTTTATCCGAGATTCTGAACCTATTTATTTGTTTATCTGCTTATCTTCTCTAAAGTCGATGAATTTTCGAAACCCCTAGTTTTTTTGGGGACTATTCGATTTCTTTGAAGTTGTTTGTGCAACTGGCCTGTTGAAATTGCAGTGTGCATCAATTCTCTTGACTATTTTGGTTCTGAGTTCTTTGCATGCTTCTGATCTTCTTCTCTATTGTTAAACATTGAAACTTGAATATCATGCTTCGAATGTCTTCCTTTTAGTTATCACTATATGCCATAACTTGGCTTCACGTGTCTATTACCTGTGCATTCATTTATATACACTGAGTTCCTTCTGTAATTGATTCTCCAAACTTGTGATTAATTTTCAAAAAATTTCCTTCGTGAAATTCTAATTTTACTTGGCTGTTAAGGTGTAATTAATTATTTTCCTTTGATTGGCCTCCCTGAATCTTTCCAAAAATAATTTCAAATCCCGTACTTAGACTTAATTGCCTATTGTATGACCCCTATTGCTTTTTCTCCCTTTCCTTATTTAAATCATGTTAGTATTTGTTTGAATAAGAATCCATGATTAAAAGAGAGTCTTATGCTAATTTGATTCTGATTTGTGACCACGCCATATTTGTGATAGACTTGTACTTGTTACCTTATTTCTCTACACATTTTCAAAGCTATAAATACTCTCTTCCCTTCTCTTTTAACACATACGAACACAGAAAGCAATTTGAGTTCAAAAAAATCACTCTCACTCAAAAATCTCTCCCTCTTTTTGCTACTTGTGCTGCTATGGACTTTGTTCTGCACTTTTTGCTTCTCTACTAGTATGTCCCCAGTTAATTTACATGTCTCAACAACAATGTGTTTCATTTCTACTTTTGTCTAACCCTTTCAGCGTTTTCTAGCATGTTGTAACATGTTTCCCTTTTCCTTTTAATTCAATGTTTAAGCTACATGTGCATCCTGTCAGTTATTTGTTATGTATTTGATACTTTATGAATCCCAAACCCTCATATCCCCTTTGTATGCCTTAAGTAATGGTTCAAAAACATGGCAATGTTTGTAATTATTGTCCATGGTTATGAACTGGACCCTTTTGGGTTCCTAATCTTGTCAACTTCCCATCCCCATTCCCATTGTCTGTATGCTGAGTAACAACCTTGGCCTTCCAGCACTTCTGATTACTGTTCTGGCCATGGCTTGACCTATAGTAGGTTTGTACTCCCTAAATGCGTGATCACAGGTTTGGTTAGGGGTTTGCTAGTCTGTACTGTGGCTGGGCATGACCACCAACCTACCTGGGTAGTTATCCTACCCTTTTTATTGCACTTACACTTAACTCCTAGAATTTAAGTTCTGCCCCTCTTATGTGAGCCTTGCCTTGGGACCCTAGAGCTCCCTCTAAACTTGGACACATAAGGGTTGGCTCTTCCACATTGCACAACTCAATTTCCATGAATAATTTGGGTGTATGCACTGCCTGGGTTTCCTGAAATCCCTTGAATCTCTGAAACATCTTAGATAAGAGAAGTCTCAGAAATCTGGATGTCGGAAGTGGTTCAATCTCATATTATTAGGCCTAAAGTTTGGATTAGGCTTCCCGTATGTAGCTAAGGATTTTTTTATGTATTTTTCTTATTTTAGTTGTTTCTTTTGGGTTGTAATAATTTGTATAAAACTCTGGGAACTTAGTAAAAAAGGGGGATGGGATTTATTTTCTGCAGCAAGTGTAGTGCGTATAAGTTTTTTAAACGTTTATTTCTGCATATCCACCTAGAAATCATGCCTATAGGTTTTTTAAATTTTATTTCTGCATATCCGCCTAGAAATCATGCCTATAGGTTTTTAAACTTTTATTTCTGCATATCCGCCTAGAAATCATACCTATATGTTTTTAAAGTTTAATTTCTGCAAAAGCTCACATCTAGAAATCATGCTCCTAGGTTTAATCTTTAATTCCTGCAAACACGCAAAGATATCCTGCCTATAGGTTAACTTCTAATTGCTCCGCAATTTTATATAAAAACATGGTTTACTAAATTGTTGCATTCTGCAAATGTCATTAGGTAAACTATTTGTAGGATTAAATAATAAAACTGCATGTAGATGCCATGCTCCTAGGATTTTGTTAATGTCTAAAAGGTGTCCAAATCATTATTCATATAGAAAGCATGCCTATAGGAAATTTCGAATCCAAATAGAGATAATACTAGCTGTTAAACTTATATTGTCCCACTAAAATCAGTAACCTCTGTTAGTTTGCACATTCATCTCTAAAATCGGCATATGTCATGCCTAGTTCTAATTAACACTTAAGTCAATCATATCAGTTTCAAACAACTGCATTCGATTATGCCTAATGTACACTTTTCGCCTTAAAATATGTGTTGAACCAGTCCGCTCGTCGCTTTATTTAAATAAGACCAAAATTAGCACGTGAAACATATGCTAGACTCTGTGTTTTTCGATGATTTTTGGAGGCATATTTGAGCCTTGCTTGCTTGTTTGTATCCCATTTCTGTTTGCAACTATTTGTTTTGGTTGATGCCTTAGCATTTTATCCTTTTAATCCTCTAAAAGCCCTAAACCCCCTTCCCTTTAGGATTAGTAGTCCACTTGCCTCATGACTAATAGGATGGGGATGTGTAGTAGCGTTAAATAAGTAAGTGATAACATTCTGCACTCTAATACCTTAAACGGGGTGCGAATGGTAGACATGGAGATGATGAATACATGATAATACTATGTGTACAATTGGGTACCGGTGTTGTGCAAATGATCCATGCAATGTATAAACCTAGGACCACCCCCCCCCCCATTAGCTCAATAATTTTCAGAATATTTGAAAAAACGTTGTCGCACCTTTAACTTCTATTTCTTACACTTCTCTTTTTAAGTTGCTTGCACCAATTGTTTGACCCCTTCCCTTTACTTGCGTATCTCTTTTCATGATATTGTTCCCTTCCTGAATTTCATCACTTCTTTTAACCCTTTTATGCTTTTTATTTTTCAATACTTGCTTGTTTATTCGTTTGTTTGCATTTAAAGCTATAAATGTAGCATGGCCGAGAACCATACTAGTGGATCTTGAGGAGTGCCTAATACCTTTCCCTCGAGATAATTTCAAGCCCTTACCCAAACTCTGGTTTTCATCTTTAATTCTTCTAAAAAGTGTCATAATGCACTATAATCATTAGGTGGCCTCCAAAATTTAAAACCAAATTCCCGAACGGAAGAAAAGTTGTCTTCCCAAATGTCGTGAACCCGATTTTGCTTTAGAAAAAGGGGGTGTCGATAGCATGGAGACTCTGCTAAGGATCCTTTAGGCTTTTACCATTGCAAGCTATATGTTACTTTACCGCTTTCTTTATTGCTTTGTTTAATGCCTCTATTTGAAACTGACTTGTTTCTTTGTTTCTTTTTTTTTAATTACTTTCATTTACCGCTTTTTCATCAATGATGTTGTAACTTTTGGGAAATCATTGTAAACTTTATTGTATGAACGTGAAAATACGTGTCAACATGTTTCATTCTTGTAAACTGCATTTTCAATATCATATTCCACTCGTGTCAAAAAAATTTGGCAAAGGCATATTTGCGATAAAACAGTCGATCAGTGGTGCAGTCGACGGTTTCGTGTCTTTTCCTCTTGAGTTGTTCGCTCAAGGGTACAGGTCTAAAACCCCGATAGAAACCTTACTCCGTTCAAGTTGTACATGCATCATGGTCAAACCTAGCCAAGTCGGTTATATTGTCCACATAATGACTCATTAAGATAGCCTTGTCCAAAGTCCACCGGGTTTCCTTGAGACCCAAATGGACACCTCCATGTTCTATGCATATTTTGGAGAACTTAAGTTCTTGCTATGCTAATTATTGGTTTAAATGGCCGAGTCTGGTGGGTGTAAGGTCCTAAAAATCTGTTTTGCATAAAATGAGTTATGAAGTCCCCACATTTGGCATGGTAACCAACATTTACCCAAGGCTGCTGAATTGGTGGAAAGACCTCCATTCTAGTGATCAGACACTTATCCGCAAGTACTTAGGGAATCTGCCTTCTCTTCTAGAGATTCAGCCTAACAACAGAATCATAGAGGCTACGACATTGTTCTGGGATAGCGACAAGTCTGTGTTCTGCTTTAGGGACCTTGAAATGACTCCTTTACTTGAAAAAACAAGAGGTTTAGCTGGAATTCCTTGGGAGACTCCGGGTTTGCTTATGCCAGAGAATTGCAAAGGAAGTGGTTTCCTTAAGATGATGGGACTAAAGAAAAACCCAGAAAGACTCTTACATCCCATTTGACTATCTATACGAGAGTTACGATCATAGCAAGTCATACAACACCTATTCAAATGAATTTTCTATCACCTCATTGGGACATGTCCATAGAAGGGTCTTCATTTTCATGTTTTGCTTTTTGGGGATGATCGTGTTCCCTATGAAAAAGGCTAGGATCCACACCAGACTGGCCTTGGTAACCAAGACTTTGATGGAAGAGAATGGTGGACAAACTTTCAGCATAGTGCCCATGATCGTTGCCGAGATATACCGTGCTTTGAAGAACTATCAACAACAAGGCAGTCATTTTGAGGGTTGCAACTTGTTATTCAGCTTTGGCTTATAGAACACCTCCGGAAAGGGGAATACCTCCAAGAGATCCTACGTAGGGATTGGGATGATCATATTGCCTTCCACCAGCCAAAGCATATAAACTATATACCTAAAATGTTCGCTCATCTAGAGGATGGCAGAGGATGGGTAGAATTATTTGAGAATCTGAAAGAAGACTAGGTACAATGGATGTTTGAGTGGTTCCCCACGGATGAATTAATTGTTCGATCCCAAGATGCACCATTTCTCATACTGATTGGTTTGAGAGGAACTTATCCCTACGTTCCTCTCCAAGCCGCGAGGCAAGTTGGAAGAAAACAAATCATACCAAGGGTCAATAAGATGAACCACCTCAAGGCCGATTTCCAGGACGACGATAGCCCTCACAGGTGCCAATCTCAGCATTTGTGGCATTGCAATCGTTTTGGGGAAAAAATCCATTAAGCCAAATAGGTATCATACCAGTTGTGTGCCGTATTATTCGGGTTGGTTAGAAGACAATGGCATGGGTCAGCCGAGATTCGTTCGAGGTCACAGAATTATTAACGAGCACGCTGAATCATGGGTTAAGCATAATCAACTGCGCAAAAGAATTTGAGAGTGTGAAAGTGAGTATCGGGAAATACAAGAAGCCCATCAGAAATTGATCAAGGAGTGGAAAGATATGGCTATCAGCGCTAACCATCGACTAGGGTATTTGGAGCTGGGTCTAGTAGAGCTGGAAGGAAAGTTCATCAAGAGGATTGAAGACTGACAAAATGCTGAAGGAAATATAGGTGGACATCTAGCCCAAGCCTACTTGCTGCTAGGACTACGTGAGTTGGTAGAGCTGTTCGGGGGAAACAAAGATGCAAAATATGGGGAAGGTCCTTCTGGGACCAAGTAGTTAGGAGGTCTTTTATTTTGCTTCAATGATGTAATAAGTCCAATGGCCACTAGTGATATTTACTTTCTGCTATTTAGCATCATTTTGGATTCGTCTTATTTTTATCAATAAAATGAGGCATTTAGCATCATAAGTTCTCCAAAACTATTTGTCGCTAGGCCTACCTCGGGCACAACGCAGCACCAAAACTAGGACGGGATTTATATTTTCTGCACGATGTGTTTCAATACTGTAATATTTTTTCCTCATGACCCGCACTAACTTGTTACCTTTTTGTTTTTCTTTTATTTTTTAATCCCCTCCCCAAATATTAGTTCATGCATTCTGGCACCATCGGCATACTCGACAAGATCCAAGGGGCCTCCACCTCCTCCTCCTCCGAGTCCTATTCGGATCATAAATAAAGATAGAACGGGAGATCCAAGGGCTAGAAAGGAGATCGATATTCCTCAGGGTACCCAGTTGCTAAGGAAACTGCCATACAACTAGAACAAAAGCTGGTAA
Source organism: Nicotiana noctiflora (assembly GCA_032618575.1). Classification (NCBI taxonomy): domain Eukaryota; kingdom Viridiplantae; phylum Streptophyta; class Magnoliopsida; order Solanales; family Solanaceae; genus Nicotiana; species Nicotiana noctiflora. The sequence goes on from JASVEL010002540.1 coordinate 16,542, forward strand.
AATTCCGAGAAGAACTGGATCAAGTTCAGAATCTGGCGAACCTATCATTTTCCCTCACCGCTCCTGATGTCAACACCCAGAACCCCACACCTCCAAAAAACACCCCGCAACCATAGATACAATCCACTCATGCCCAATATTGGAACACATGCCACACTCCCAACAACACTCCACAACTCATTCCTGAGCCACTAAATGCCACAAATGACCATCTCCACAACACCCCTAATTTTGTGGATATTGTACCCCACAATACCCAACCAATATCAAATGCACCTGAGTCTGATGACAAGGACTCCCTTATCAGGAACTTAGCGGCAGAGCTCAAGAAGTTAACCAGTCGAGTTCAGGGCGTGGAAGGTAACAAATGTATTGAAGGGTTAACTTATGAAGACTTATGCATTCAGTCAAATGTTGAACTTCCAGAGGGGTACAAACCTCCCAAGTTCAAAATGTTTGATAGAATATGAGATCCCAGAGTCCACCCGAGGACATATTGCGATAAGTTGGTTGGAGTTGGAAGGGATGAGAAGATCTGTGTGAAGATCTTCATGAGAAGCTTGAAGGGAGATGATTTATCCTAGTACACCAGCCAGGACCCCAAGAAATGGATGAGTTGGATGAACATGGCATCGGATTTCATGGATAGATTCCGATTCAATATCAAGAATGCACAGGATGTGTTCTACATACAGAATTTGAAGAAGAAGCCCACCGAAACATTCCGCGAGTATGCTACTCATTGGAGGTCGGAAGCTGCATAGGTCAGGTTGGACCTAGAAGAAGAGCAAATGAATAGATTCTTCATCCGGGCTCAGGATCCACAATATTACGAGAGGTTGATGCTGATCAAGGGTCAAAAATTCTCCGATATCATCAAACTTGGAGAAAGAATTGAAGAGGGCATTAAGAATTTTATGGTTACAAATCTTGAAGCTTTGCAAGCCACCAATAAGGCTTTACAGACTAGTGGCACATCCATAAAGAAGGAAGTAAGTGTCTTAATGGTCACACAGGGAGCCAAATCACCACTAAAATACCACACTTACCCATCACCTCGATTTACATATCAGCCCATCCCGAGTTACCAAGCACTTTCACCTTCCTATCCACCTCCTATTTACCAATCCTCTCCACCTCTCACATATCAATCCACTTCATCCAGATACTCTTAACCAGCACCTGTTTACCAAGCTTATAACGCTCAACCCTCTCACTACCAATCACCACCCACCCGTCAAAATTTCCCAAGACCCGGACCAAATTTTGACCGCAAACCTCCCAGACAATACACAGCCATTACTAAACCAATTGACCGGCTATATGAAAGACTTAAAGCTACTGGTTATGTCACTCCTATCCCATCCAAAGCCCCATAAAATCCTTCCTAGTGGGTCAACCCCAACAAGACCTATGCGTATCATTCCAGCATGAAGGGACACACCCTTGATGAGTGTCGTTCGTTGAAAGACAAGATTTAGACCCTGATCGACAATAAAGTCATAGTAGAAAATGAGCCCACTCCTAATGTTCGCAGAAACCCTCTACCTGACCACAAAGGTGGAGACATTCACATGATCGAGATCGAAGACAATTGGGAGCCCCAAAGGGTCGATAGGTTTGATTGCTGAAGGAGATGAACCAAAGAAACCGACAGTTACACTTAACCCAATAGTTGTGCAGAATCAGCCCTCTAGGGACGATGAAGTAAATATGTCTATACCTCTTGAATCTGAAGCGCCTCCTTCCGCAAAGGCGTACGGGCCAATCGAGGTTGAATTTGGAGTTCTAAAGGCACCTACTCCCTTTGAAATTGATGTGTTACCACCAAGGGCACCTATTCCGGTGGCAATGTCAGACATAACACCATTCCATTCAAATGCCATACCATGGGATTACACTACTGAAGCTAGGAGGAAAGGAAAGACCAGGACAGAAGAAACGATTGCCGCACAAGGAATGACTAGAACAGGAAGGGTCTACACCCTAGAGCACTTAGCCGAGTCCAAAAAGCAAGGCCCAGAATGGACTATTAAAATAGGGCCCGACAATCTTTGGAGAAAAATATAGGCTAAGGAGTACTCAGTCGCTGAACAGTTGAACAAAACACCAGCACATATATCTATCCTGGCTCTCCTACAGAGTTCAGACGCTCACAAGAATGCCCTAATGAAAATACTGAGCGAAGCTTATGTTCCCACCAATATAACCGGGGGTGAAATGGTGAATATGGTGGGGCAAGTGATAGAGAGCCATAAGATAACCTTTCACGAAGATGAGTTGCCGTCAGAAGGATTAAGCCATAACAAGGCACTACACATCATCGTCCAATGCGAAGATTATTTCATCACTAGAGTCCTGATTGATGGAGGATAAAGCCTCAACATATGTCCGCTGATAACTCTCAAAACTTTGGGAAAAAGCCTGCACGAGATCAGAGATAGGGCTATAAATGTCAAGGCCTTCAATGGGTCCTAGATATCTACTATTAGAGAAATCAACATATGCTTAATGGGGCCAAGATGGTTCGACGTCGACTTTCAAGTAATAGACGTCTCGGCATCCTACAACCTGCCGTTAGGATGGCCTTGGATCTACGCTTCTGGAGTCTTAGCATCGACCCTACATCAAGTGGTAAAGTTTGAATGGAATCATCAGGAGTTGATCATTCATGGCGAGGGTAGTAACCCCAAATATAGTCGCTAGACCATCCGGATGATTGCAGGCAAAAGAAGAATAAGCGGAGAAACATACCACCATATCTATAGGGTCAACGTTGTAGATAAGGATAAGTGGTGGGATAACAAGATCGAAAGTATACTAAATTTGTATGGGTACGAGCCTGGAAAGGGACTCAGTAAAAATATTCAAGGGATCACTAAGCCCATCAAACTAAAGAAGCATGGTACTATATTTGGCTTGGGGTACGGTTACACTTGGGAAGAATTCCAGAACTGGTTGCCACCATAGTGCGGCCCATACTATCCATTGGAGTTTCCGATACCTAGCCTCGAGCAGACCTTCCAACCGAAAGATACTATATATGGGTCAAAAGAAGATGAAGCGTTGGCAGCCATGAAGAATTTGTTCTGGGAGGATGATGATATGGACTGATGTGTTCTTTTCGAGAAGGAAGGAGAGGAAGGCCCTTCCATACAAGCAGTGAACAGATGAGACCGCTTTAGCAACTGGTCAATTAGGACCGTCAGGGCCCAAAGGCTTTGGGGTAGCAAGGCTAAACAAAAGCACCATGCATCTCATTTTTAGCTTACTTTACTAGTTGATTTTCTTTCCACATTGTCTTTTATTTCGAAAAGAGCTATGATGTTCTAAACTATTACGGATTTAATCAAAGTATTTCATTTATCATATACATTGCGCTTATTATCTTCTCTATCATTTACTCTATTTTATACAACATTACTATTACTTATCTTGATGATGAACCAACGATTGTGACTTGCAACGAAACAACGCAACAAAAGGACATAGACTCAGAAGAAAATGAGATACCTGAAGAGGTCGTCAGAGAGGTTGAGAATTTTGAGAATACACCTAAGTCCAACTTGGAAGAATCTGAGGTCATTAATTTGAGAGATACGGAAAATGTCAAGGAAACTCACATCAGTGTTCACTTGTCGCCATTAGAAAACGAAAAATATATGGAATTTTTAAAGGAATATGAAGACATATTCTCCTGGCCGTATGATGATATGAATGGTCTCAGTATATACATTGTAACTCACAAACTACGAATAGATCCAGCCTATCCATCGGTAAAGCAGAAGCTCGGGAAATTCAAGCCCCACATGAGTTTAAAAATCAAAGAAGAGGTTACTAAGCAAGTCAAAGCTAAGGTTCTCAAGGTGGTGGAATATCCGACATGGTTAGCCAACATCGTGGCAGTTCCAAAGAAGGATGTGAAGGTTAGAATTTGTGTCGACTACCAGGATTTTAACCGGGCCAGTCCCAAAAATGACTTCTCCTTGCCAAACATACACATTCTTATCGACAACTGTGGCAAGCATGAGTTGTAGATTTTCATTTATTGTTTCGATGGGTATCATCCGATATGGATGGATTAGGAAGATGCATAGAAAACGGCTTTCATCACACCATGGGGAATGTATTGTTACAAAATGATGTTGTTTGGGTTAAAGGCGTTGGTGCCACTTACGTGAGAGCCATGTCTACCATTTTCCATGACATGATACACAAGGAGATCGAGGTATATGTGGATAACATCATCGTCAAATCCAAGAAAGCCACTGATCATATGGAAGATCTGAGAAAGTTCTTCAACAGACGGATAAGGTAAAATCTAAAACTGAATCCCGCCAAGTGTGCATTCGGGGTTCCTGGTGGAAAACTATTAGGTTTCATTATGAATCATCGAAGAATAGAACTGGACCCATCAAAGGTCAAATCTATTCAAGAATTGCCACCACCAAAGAACAAGAAGGACATGATGAGTTCCTTGGGAAGACTCAACTATATTAGTCAGTTTATAGCTCAGTACACGGTCATTTGTGAACCCATCTTTAAAATGCTAAAGAAAGATGTTGCTACTAATGGACTGATGATTGTCAAAAATCCTTCGATAGAATCAAGGAATACATGTCAACACCACCAGTCTTGGTTCTGCCAGAGCCAGGAAGGCCTCTATTGCTTTACCTCGCAGTTTTGGATGGAGCATTCGGTTGTGTTCTGGGACATTATAATGAAACGAGGAGGAAAGAGCAAGAAATCTACTGTCTTAGCAAGAAGTTTACCCCGTATGAGGCCCGGTATTCCTTATTAGAGCGCACCTGATGTGCTCTGACTTGGGTAGCTCAGAAATTGAGACATTATTTTTGTGCCTACACATATCCAAGATGGACCCGTTGAAGTATATCTTCCAGAAGCCCATGCCCACTGGCAAGCTTGCCAAGTGGCAAATGTTGCTGAGTGAATTCTATATTGTTTACGTAGCACAAAAAGCAATCAAGGGTCATGCCATAGCAGATCACCTTGCCAATAATCCTGTTGGCGGAGAATACGAACCCCTAAAAATGTATTTTCCTGATGAAGAAGTGTCCTCTGTAGGAGAAGATATTGCAGAATCCTACGATGGTTGGAGGTTGTTTTTGATGGATCCACAAATTTAAAAGGAGTTGGCATAGGAGCAGTCCTAGTATCAAAAACCGGTCATTACCCGGTATCCTCCAAGCTCAGGTTCCCTTGCACAAATAATATGGCTAAACATGAAGCTTGCATCCTGGGGCTCAAGATGGCCATCGATATGAACATTCAGGAGCTGCTAGTGATCGGGGACTCAGACCTGCTCATACATCAAGTTCGAGAAGAGTGGCCAACCAAAAACTCTAAGAAACTTCCCTACTTGCATCACATAGAGGAGTTAAGGAAAAGATTCAGAAAGACAGAATTTCAGCATGTCCCCGGGGTCCAGAACTAGTTCGCTGATGTATTAGCTACTTTATCATCCATGATCTAGCATCCAGATATGAATTTTATTGATCCCATCCAAGTAAGGGTTTATGATCAGTCGACTTATTGTGCTCACGTTGGGGAAGAAGCAGACGGAAAACCATGGTTCCATGACATCTAAAGGTACTTGACAATAAAGGAATATCCAGGGCTTGCCAACGCTACTCAGAAGCGCACACTTTAGAGATTATCCAACAACTTCTTTCACAGTGGGGGAATCATGTATAGGAGGACTCCCGATCTGGGTTTATTGAGGTATGTCGAAGCAAAAGAAGCATCCAGACTATTGGACGAACGCAGGGACTTGCGGGCCGCACGTGAATGGTTTTGTTTTAGCAAGGAAGATACTCCGAGCAGGTTATATTTTTATGACTACGGAAACAAACTGTATCCAGTATGTTCGCAAGTTCCATCACTATCACATACATGTAGACATGATAAAGGTGCCCCCAAATAAGCTTACCGCAATAAGCTCACCGTGGCTATTCGCCGCCTGGGGGATGGACGTCATTGGACCTATCGAGCCTGCCGTATCAAACGGGCACAGGTTTATCGTAGTGGCAATTGATTATTTTACCAAATGGGTCAAATCAACGTTGTATAAGGTAGTGACTAAGAAAGTTGTGGCAGATTTCGTCCGTGACTGTATTGTTTGCCGATTCGGAGTTTCGAAATCAATCATTACTGATAATGTTTCCAATCTCAATAGCGACTTGATGAAAGAAATGTGTGAGACATTCAAGATTAAACACAAGAATTCTACAGCCTACAGGCCTCAGATGATTGGAACTGTAGAAGCAGTCAACAAGAATAATAAGAAAATACTAAGAAAGATGATCAAAAGTCACAAACAATGGCACAAGAGTTATCATTCTCCTTACTGGGATACCACACCATGGTCCACACATCAACCAGAGCAACTCCCTACATGCTGGTTTATGGTACAAAAGTAGTCATCCCCACCGAGGTAGAAATTCCTTCCTTGAGGATTATACAAGAAATAGAGTTGGACGACGTAGAATGGGTAAAATGTCGCTACGAGCAGTTAGCCCTTATAGATGGAAAAAGGATGAATGCAGTTTTCCACGCTCAGTCGTATCAGAACAGAATGTCCAGAGCCTTCAACAAAAGAGTTAAGCCAAGAAAGTTTACACCAGAGCAGTTATTATTGAAGAAAATATTCCCGCAGCAAGACGAAGCCAAGGGAAAATTCTCCCCCAAATGGCAAGGTCTATACATGGTTCATCGGGTTCTAACTGGAGGAGCCCTTATTCTTGTAGAAATGGATGGAGAAGTCTGGCCAAAGCCAATCAACTCACATATAGCGGAACGATATTATGTGTAATCACCTATGATTTATTTATGATGTAATTTGAACTACGCACAACCTGATTCCCCTTTAAGAGGGGATACATATGCAGCCCTATGGGTTCGGTCACAATTCAAAAAAAATCTTCATTTCCCCTATTATTGGAACTGGGGCAGAATTTTGAGGAGGACCCTCAAAATTCCGAAGTCAGTCTTTAGCCACTCATCGCCAGGGATGTCACCTTAGTAAACTGAGGGTAGAATTTTGAGGAGGACCTTCAAAATTTCGAAGTTGATTCTTCAGTCATTTAGTGCAGCCGTCAGAAGTTCCAGCACAATAAACTAGGGCAGAATTTTGAGGAGAACCCTCAAAATTCTAGAGCAAAGAGAGGTTGCAATGTTTGAACCACGTTGCAGTCGTTTGGTCATATAAACAAAATTATTTTCTACTTATGTTATATTTACTAAATCATGCATGACTATTGATCAAATTGTTGTTGTTTAGCGACGCTACCCCAATGATACACAACGCTGGAAGACACGGGAAAAATAATTAACCTTTCCTCTTTACAAAACTCACAATTTTCTTTGGATGCAGGCACCCAAGTCACAAGATTACCAAACATATGGCCCAATCGCATTCAACTGTTACGCTATTCGCATTTACTATCCGCACCCAATAGCCCCAACAGCCGCAATATCACGATCAGCTACCAACTATCAGCTAAGAATTTGTATTTTTACTATTCGCTTTTGTCTTATTGCATAAGGCTAACTTTATGCCTTCCGAGACTAAAAGTTTTCTCCATCTGCATTTCCTACATTGCATAAGGCTACCTTTTTGCCTTCCGAGACTAAGAGTTGTCTCCATCTGTATTTCCTGCATTGCATAAGGCTACCTTCCTGCCTTCCGAGACTAAGCATTCTCTCCATCTGCATTTCTTGCATTGCATAAGGCTACCTTTCTGCCTTCCGAGACTAAGCATCGTCTCCAACTGCATCTCCTGCATTGCATAAGGCTACCTTTCTACTCCGAGGTTAAGCTCTACCTCCATCCTGCACTTCTTGCATTGTATAAGGCTACCTTTCTGCTATCCAAGGTTGATCTCTACCTCTATCCTGCACTTCTTGCATTGCATAAGGCTACCTTTCTACCTTTCGAGGTTAAGCTCTACCTTCACCTGCATCGGCTAAAATATCGCAACTTTATCTCTCTTGCATGGCTGAAATATCGACACCCTTTATTTACGTCTTGCAATCGACTGAAACATCGCCATTTACATTTTGTGCATCGGCTAAAACATCCCCAAATTTTATTTAAATGCACTATCGGCTGAAATATTACCGTTTTACTTTTTACATCGACTAAAATTTTGCTCGCTTTATTTAAAGTTTTGTCGGCTGAGATATCGCCATGTACATTCTTTGCATCGGCTAAAATACTACCATTTACGCTTTTGCATCGGCTGAAATATCACCAAATCTTGCATTTCATGGCTGAAATGTTGCCAAACTGTCTGAAGGCGTCATTGTTCGGAGCCATCATCCTTCATGGCCCGAGAACACCATGCCATATCCTGAGGACCCCACTTTATACCCTGCACATTATTATTAAAAGGCATCATGGTTCGGAGGCCCATTATCATAGCCCAAGAACATTATTTCAAAGCCTGAGAATCCTTTAATTTTGCGCTTCATGGCCCAGGACAACATGGTCCGAGGACATCATCCTAACCGTCGAAAGACAGCATTCCTGGTTCAATGGGAACTTACATCATATTTAAGTTTATGCACAATATACGCCTATATTTCTCACTTGCGGGTACACTGGCTAGAAATGGTCATCTCAGCGGGAGCGATCCCGCTCCAAGCCGCCGATCAAGTTTCAGATACCTCTTGCCCCATAAAACATCATGCACATCTCTTCCGAATCGCCATCGGCATGTTCCGTCAATGGTCCCTGAATTAAATTTGGCCTAATATCCTGTAAAACTAGAAATATGTAGGTAGCTTAGAAACAAGAGCTCGGTCAAATTCATATCAAATCGCTGCTTGCTGTTGATACCCAATGTTTACCTAAGTATTTCATATACCCAAATATTTTTAAAAATAGCATATTAGTGCATATATAAGCACATCCAAGAGTTTTGACATTTTTGATGATTTTAAAACCAATTTATCGCCCATTTTTACACAATAAAATCCAATAACTATTTCCAAAATTATTGTTTTGGTGAATAATTCATTTTATTTTTAAATTTACACCTATATATAATTAAAGTAAGTTTTGCATATTTTTACAAATTTGTTTGGTATTTTAAAGGTAAATTGCATATAATTGCAATTATAGCCTATCTTGTAATTTATGATATTTTATGTTTATAAAATTAATCTCAGTATTTTTTAATTAATATTTATATAATACTTGTTTGCCCAATACTTATAATTAATATATAGTTTGACAAGAGGGGTTGCTCTGATGGTAAGCAACCCCCACTTCCAACCAAGAGGTTGTGAGTTCGAGTCTCCCCAAGAGCAAGGTGGGAAGTTCTTGGAGGGAAGGATGTCGGGGGTCTATTTGGAAACAGCCTCTCTACCCCAGGGTAGGGGTAAGGTCTGTGTACACACCACCCTCCCCATACCTCACTAAGTGGGATTATACTGGGTTGTTGTTGCTGTTGTTGTTGTTATTTACCCAATACGTTTAATTTATTTTTAAAATAAGTATTACCATTTTTATTAAATTAAAAGGGAAAAATTGGGTATTTACGATTTGGCCTTATTGCATTTAATTTTAGCCAATTTGGCACTCCATTTCACTCCCAATTTGAAAACCAATTACCCAGCCCAATTAACACGCCCACCCGACCCATTTAACCCGTTTAATCCCAGTCGTTGATTGCCTTTCCTTGTTTAATTCAAATGACCCTAACATACTACCTCATTCTCTCGACCGCCGCCTCTGAATCCAATCCTCTCTCAACTCTCTCTCAACCTAACTCAAACCCTAGCCTCCGCCTCTCATCGTAACACTAATGTATGGCTTCTCAGGCTCATCAGAGTCCTATAGTAGCCTCTCAGGGCTTCTGTGTGCTCACTTCTAAAGGTCCAATGACCAGATCTTGAAGGGTTTCAACCAAGCTTTGTTCGATGACTATTATCCAGTCGTCTTCTACCTTTTTCCAACCAGTCATGGCTATTCGAGTTCGATCTTCGACTTCTCTACTCAGATCGATGGTTTCCAAAGCCTATCTTGTCACCTAGGTTTCTTACGAAACCCTAATCTCTAAGGTTCCTTCGATGTTTTTAGATATGTTCTGGATCTATGGGTGTGTGAACCTTCTATGCATTTTTCTCGAAAATTCTTTAATTTTTACTTTTATAAACTCTTTATTCTTCAACTAGGGTTTCGTGTTAAGTTATTTCGAATTATTTCTCTGATTCTTGACATGTTTTACTGTGTTTTGTTTGTGTTATCTTTTATCTGAGTTAGCATGTTGAAAACCCTAATTTTCTTGGGGATTTTGTTTAAGCTTCTTGGTCTATTTACTAATGGTCGTTTGATTTACCTTATTTTTTATCTGAGTTAGCATGTTGGAAACCCTAATTTTGGGATTTTGTTTGTTTTTCACTTAATTTACCTTCTTCTATATCTAAGTTAGCATAGTGAAAACCCTAATTTTGGGGTTTATCCGAGATTCTGAAATTATTTATTTGATTATTTGCTTATCGCTTCTAAACTCGATTGATTTTCGAAAACCCTAGTTTCTTTGGTGACTATTCGATTTCTTTGAAGTTGTTTGTGCAACTCGCCTGTTGAAATTGTAGTGTGCTTCAATTCTCTTAACTATTTTGGTTATGAGTTCTTTGCATGATTCTGATCTTCTTATCTATTATTAAACATTGAAACTTGAATATCATGCTTTGAATGTCTTTCTTTTAGTTATCACTATATGCCATAACCTGGCTTCGCGTGTCTATTACTTGTGCATTCATTTATATATACTGAGTTCCTTCTGTGATAGATTCTCAAAACATGTGATTAATTTTAAAAACTTTTCCTTTGTGAAATTCTGATTTTACTCGCCTGTTAATGGGTAATTGATTCTTGTCCTTTGATTGGCCTACCTAAATCTTTCCAAAAATAATTTCAAATCCCATACTTAAACTAAATTGCCTATTGTATGACCCTACTGCTTCTTCTCCCTTTCCTTATTTAAATCCTGTTAGTATCCGCTTGAATAAGAATCTCCTGATTAAAGAAGAATCTTATACTAATTTGATTATGATTTGTGACCATGCCAGATTTGTGATAGACTTGTACTAGTTACCATATTTCTCTACACGTTTTCAAAGCTATAAATACTCTATTCCCTTCTCTTTGAACACATACAAACATAGAAAGCATATTGAGTTCGAAAAAATCACTCTCACTTAAAAATCTCTCCCTCTTTCTGCTACTTGTGCTGTTGTGGACTTTGTTTACTCTACTTTCTTCTGCATTTTTTGCTTCTTTAGTGGTATATCCCCAGTTAATTTACATGTCTCAACAACAATATGTTTTATTCCTGCCTACGTTTGTCTAACCCTTTTAGCATTTTCTAGCATGCTGTAACATGTTTCTCTTTCCCTTGTAATTTAATGTTTAAGCTACATGCGCATCTTGTCAGTTGTTTGTTATGTATTTGATACTTTATGAATCCCAAACCCTCATATCCCCTTTGTATGCTTTATGTTATGGTTCAGAAACATGGCAATGTCTGAAATCATTGTCCATGGTTATGAACTGGACCCTTTTGGGGTCCTAAGCTTGTCAATTTCCCATCCCCAATACCATTATGTGTATGCTGAGTAATAGCCTTGGCCTGCCAGTATTTCTAATTACTGTTCAGGCCATGACTTGACCTCCAGTAGGTTTGTACTCCCTAAATGCTTGATCATAAGTTTGGTCAGGGGTGTGCCAGTCTGTATTGTGACTGGGCATGACCAACAACCTGCCTGGGTAGTCTCCTACCCCTTTCTATTACACTTACACTCAACTCCTAGAATTTAAGTTATGCCCTTCTTATGTGAGCTTTTCATTAGGACCATGGAGCTCTCTATGAACTTAAACACATAAGGGCTGACTCTTCCAACCTGCACAACTCAACTTCTATGAATATCTTGGGTGTATGCACTGCCTGGGGTTCCTGAAATCCGTTGGATTTCTGAAACACCTTAGATAAGAGAAGTCTTGGAAATTTTGATCTCGGAAGTGGTTCAATCTCATATTATTAGGCCTCAAGTCTGGATTAGGCTTCTCCTATGTAGCTAAGTATTTCTGATGTATTTTTATTATTTAAGTTGTTTCTTTTGGGTTGTAATTGTGAGCACATGATTTTTGCACTAAGCATTTAAATTCCAAAATTAAAATAAAATATTTTTGAGTGCAATTACTTGATTTGTTTGGAATTAGCTATACTTTTGAGTTTGAATAAGTAGAAATTAGAATAAAATCAAAAATATAGGCTAGGAAATTAATAGGCTATGTAATTAGTTAGATTTTAAGAAAAATGGCAAAAAATAGTGTTAAGTAGTAGAAATTAGAAACAAATAGCAGAAAAATTACTAATTAATTAGAGTAGGTAGGAAATTAAGTTTTATATTTTTCCATAAAAGAAAAAGAAAAAAAATATAAAAGAAAATACATAAAAATTGATTAACATCAGAAAATACAAAGAAATACATTGTGTATAATTGCTTTGGGCCAAAGGGATATGAATTGGATGGCCCAAGTGCATTGGCCCAAAAGTCTGGTCCAGGCCACTAGGATTCAAGTGATCTCAGCCATTCAATCAGGCTGGATCCAACGGTTGAGAAAAGGGGCGGATTTAATTAATTAATTGAGATGTAAAATTTGATCACGGCCGTTCATCTAATTGATCCAACGGAAGAGATATTTGATCTCCCAGGGCAACGACACGACGTCGTTTTAGTAACGCACACCAGAGTCGTCGATCTTCATCAAATTAACGGCTATGATCACCTTATCTCCCCCGCCTATAAAAGGCTTTTGTCCGAAGGGACGGCCATTCTCTAAGAATGCTCTAACCCTAGCCGCCCTTCGCTCTCACCTCTCTCTTCTTCATCGTCATCCTCATCTTAGAAACCCTAGCCGGCCAATGGCGGCCACCACCCTCCACGGTGGTCGCCGGCCTCCTCTTACCTCTCCCCTCTTCTTCTCTCTTCTTCTTTATTCGTAACACACCCAAAACCCAGAAAAACACCCTGTTCTTCATAAATCCCGGTCACCGGAATCTACGCCGGTGACCACCAAACAACGAAGATCCGCCTCAAACCAATGCCAAAAGAATCCCCGTTCCACGATCTGTCCAACCATATTAGCCACACCCCTCGAATCTTCCCGTATCATCTCGAATGTTCGAAAGAAGGTCGTCGGAACCCTAACTCCGGCGACCCCCAAACTTAAAACCTCCCAAAGGCCTCACCTTTTACTCCCCAAAACACTCCTTCACAACTCAATATCCCAAAAGGCTTCGTCTTTAAGCCTTAAAAGAAGAATCAGAAAAGAAATTAAAAAAAAGAGAGTCTGGAAAAGAAATAAGAAGAAGAGAAGAAGGCTTGAAGAGTCTGAAATAAGTCAAAAGAAAAGAGGAAAAGGGGAAAGCTCGGGGGACAGGTCCCGCTAAGCTAAGTACCCTCGCCCCTTTTGTGCTTTATTTGTTTCTGTTTATTTGCTTGCATGCATGTTTTCTTGCTGTTTCATTGTTTATGTTTTGATGCTTCTGCCTGTTTTGTTTTTCTATCTTGAAATCCTGTGATCCATTCATTGTTGTTGGGGTTCTTTCTAATTTGCTTATTGTTCATGTCTCTCTTCTGTGATTTCGTCCTATGTTAGTTTTCTGCTTAGGTTCTCTGATTCGAAAGATTTATTTAGTATTAGGGTTTTGTGATTCATCTTTGACTGTTTTTGTTGCCTTGGTTTGAAAGACCCATGTCAGAGCTAGGTTTTATTTTCGCTTCGTTCATCTTCATACTTGTCTGTTTCTCTGAGTAAAAGATCTATCTCTCATCTTGTGTTTCTTCATCTTTATTGTGATTTCTGATCTATTAGTCTTCAACAGCATGATTGTTCTTCTCTTCATTCGTCACATGTTTAGTTTAGTTGTCTTCTTCGTCCTCTGTTACTGTTAGGCATCTTCATCTTGTTGATATTAGATAACTTCTTTTAGTTTGAATAATTCTTCTCCTCTGTTTATTCTCATGTTTAGTTTCATGGCTAGGATTAGCTGTTAGTCTCTTATGCTAAGTCTGTTTTACCTTATCTATGTCTATTCTCTTAAATCTTCTGATTAAGACCATGATTTTCTCTAATGTTGGGTTTATGTCACTTCTCTTGTTCCTTCATTTAAAATGAGCATGGTTAGCTGATTCTGTTTCTTCTCTGTTACTTCACATGATAGATGTAGTATGCTTCTTTACTGTTTCTTCATGCCTATCTCTGACCTTTGCAAATCATGTTTTCATCTGAGACTGCTTCATGAGTTTTATCTATACATGTTTATGTCAAGACCATGTTAAGCATCGTTAAGGTTTTTAGTAGTTTTCTAAGCATAAGAGAGTTCTGACTATGCTTGTTTCATAATTAATTGATACACTATGTTGTGGAACCTGAGTTATAAGTCTTTGATTGAAATTCAACAATATTCAATCCCTTTCTCTGAGTTTTGGTTAATAGATGAGTAACTTTAGTTTCATGGCTATGTGTGCAATTTTATTAAAGTGGCTATGTTTGCAACAGTCTTTTGTTAAGAAGACTATTGTTAATACTTATTCATGCTTAGATGGAATTGGTTATAGCTGCAGTAGTGTATAAACTTGTTAGGTAGTTAAAATTGAAAACATTTATTAAGTGTCTTAGAATATGATAAAGCTGAAAATCACAAAATAGGCTATAAGTTAAATAATTGGCCTAAGAATGGTTAATTTTGCAAAAGATTGACCAATTCTATAAGGCCCTAACACACAGTCCACCTTGAAACAGTGGCTGGTTGTGCAAAATGGCTGTGTCTGCAAATGCAGACTGGCCCAGGCTCTCTTTAGAGCCCTGAACATCAAAGTGGCCAAACCTGTAAAGGTTTTGGGCCCAGCTGTTCAGTAATTGGCTTTAATAGCCAAGCTAAGTCTCAACTTGAGACTGGCTAAGTTTTAAATAGTTTAATCATAACAATAAAACAGGCTATGCCTGCAATTAGCTTAAAATTGAAATAATGTGGTCTTAATTGGCTGGAATTAGATTAAAAGTGGCTAAAATTGAAATAGTTTCTTAAAAATAAAACTGGCCAGCCTTTAAATACTAATGCCAGGGCTGGCTATTAGTTAAATAGGTTCAAAAGAAGCTGAAATCTGACCTAGGTAGGCTAGTAAATCAGCAGTGCCCTTAAGGGCACAATTGGGAATTAAAAAAGTGAAATAGTAAATAGTTAGAACTTAGGAGGGTAATGGAGTCATTCATGCTCCTGATTTCTGCAATTTTGCAGAGATTTAGGGGTATAATGGTCTCCTAAAAATGGGAAATCTGTAAAAATCTCAAACCCCTAGGGTCACATTAGTAAAAACCCATAAAAGGGAATCTTTAGAACCTTCCAGCACATGCTGGAAGGGTTTTGATAACTGAAATTGGGGTTAAAGTGTAAGTTTGATAATTTTAGGAGGGGGAGAAGTGGGATTAATCCCATACTTCCTCCCCAAGTCTTCAGCCCTAAAAATAACTATATATACCCCTTAAAAAGGGGCTGAAGGGGGGTTCCAATTTGGCAATCCGAAATTCATTAGCTTGAGAGATAAAAATAGTAATATAACAGTAGAATATTCTGGGATTTTTTCGAGTAAAGATATACTGATTTCAATCTGGTTCATTGGTCTTCTTTGCTTGATTCATCTGCCTGGATTATTACTTGCTTGCTGTTGCTGCAATTTCTATCATTTGCTGGTTGTCTTGCTTATTTTGGGAGTCATCTTCACTGTTGCATTGCTGCTGAGTCTATTGCTGTGCCTGCTACTTGCTTTTTATCCCTAGACTCATTGGTCTTCTTCTCTTTTGATCCAGGTATACTCTTGTCCGAAAATCAAGTTGTAAAGATTTGGTTGAATGAAATGAAGATCTGAGATTTAGAATACGTTTGACATTGTATCTTTTTATTCCTTGTTTCAAGCTTAGATCTATAGCAATAGTGTAGAATGTAGTAGTATAAAAACAGATACAAAAACGCTGTAATAATTTAGTACTAGCAGTAGTATAGTAGTAATATAGTGTAGATAGCTTATCACTTAGTTTAATTAGGAAAAGACTCTAAAACATAAGTTAATTCATAATACTTGCAAAACTGATAATCACTAGATCACATTAATTTCATAAAAACATGACCGTATAGTTAATTACATTTTTACGGATCTGCATAAGTATTTAAAGAGAAATTGTTAGTTCAAGCCATGACTCATTCGGTATTGGGTTAATAATATAGTAATAAATAATTCATGAGGGAATCAGTAGCGTTAAGTATGCATAAGTATTTGATTCATTCACTCATGGTATAGTTATGATTAAACTTCGAATCGTTTTGAAGATAGACACTTAAGCTGTTATGATTCAGTAATCCAGACTAAGAATTTTCATAATTAGCATGTTTCAAGGTCAATTGACCAGAGTTGATTGAGTAGATAGAATAATTAGGTTGAGACTAGTTTAAAAATTATCAAAATAGGTTTAAATCTGTATTAAAATCAGTAGGTTAGCAGTATAATTGTAAATTACCCATTTTGTATGTAAATAGTCTTCTCACATAGTTAGCTTCATAAGCTTTCAACTAGTAAGAGCTGAAATGATCGTTGCATTCATTAGTAAGAGTGGAGACCAGAGAATTAGTGAACTAAGCTTTTTGTGTACTTGAGATGTAATTTAGAATTAGCATTGACATTTTGTACAGTTATTCTGCCTTTTGATTAATAAAAGAGTAGTTAAATTTTGATTCTTCTATGTTTGATTACTATGAGTTCGTTGTTTATATTGTCTTTAATATTTTCGAATAATTTGGTCCTAACTCTCAATTTGGGCCCGAAATATAATATAGAATTGACTAGCTTTGGCAAAAAATGAAAAAAAAAACCGGTAACGGCTTGGGCCTTTGAGGCCTGGGCAGATTGAAAGCTCGGCAAGGAAAGCAAAAGAGAAGACCAGGCCCAATAAAATTGCGACAGGCCTGGAACGTTTGAAATCACGAAATCGATTGAGGCAAAAACAATATAGCAAATGTAGTATACGCAAAATAGGATTGGACTTTAATAAATCAAATTGGGACGAGCCTCGCCCGAATAACACCGGGGCCCCCATTTAATAATAAGATAACATAGTAGAATCGGAGAGGCTAATAGTGAATTCCATAGCCTCTCCCAAAGTTAAAAGCCGACATAGACTATCTTAAGGCACGATTTTAATATACCTTCCTATGAACGAGTGTGCACTTGGTGCGACTCAAATCCAAATCTCGGTAAAGCTGAAATACACCAAAAGTCATAGGCGTACTGGTTGCGGTATGACTCGAGGCGTGTTTTCGCGATACCGCAAATTTCTTAAAAAGTAATATTTATGTGAAAAGCGCATTGTGTTGTTAAAACCTATAATTGAGTCAAACAAAAGTCAAGAACGACAGTGGAGCGACCGTGCTAAAACCACGGAATCCGGGAGTGCCTAACACCTTCTCCCGGGTTAACAGAGTTCCTTATCCGGATCTCTGCTTCGCGGACATTTATAAGAGTCAAAATTCCTCGGATTCGGGATTAACCGGTGACTTGGGACACCATTGTCATTCCCAAGTGGCGACTCTGATTAATCTCTAATAAAATCCCGAACCGATTGTCCTTTAATTGGAAAAACTCCTTCCCTTACGTTATTTTATCCGTTTCGGGTAATTGAGCGTCGGGGTATACCCTACAAGTGTATTTATACGCCTTTAAGTGTTTGGGGTAGTAAAAAAGGGAGGTGTGACAGCTCTGGCGACTCTGCTGGGGATCCAACCCCGAACTTCGGTTTCGGGGTTTAAGAACTCGAGCTCCCTAGAACTGCCGTTCGCGTTTTTGTTTGACTTCATTATGTGATTTGAACAACATGCTATGTGCTTTATCGCTTTGATATTATGTGAAATGTATATAAAACTGTGCCGAAAACCCTTCTCTCTTCTCCCTCGGGGATGTGCTTACTGGTTGAGACTCCCCTTTCTGTTAAAGTCACCTTAAATTAAGAAAACAGAGGCCGGATAAGTTACAAAGCCGATTGACTCCGCGGGTCACCGGTACGTAGCCCCCTCCTCGATTCGAGTTGTCCGCTCGGGTACACGGTCTAGCAATCCATGAAACCGTAAGATTTTGAACATAGGTCTAGGACGATTATTTGCATCATATTTGACTTAGGGGACTCAACACAGGGGTTGGGTCCGTCTAGGACAGGTGAACCGGTATTGAAAAGACCGAGCATGCTATGTGTTGCATTTTATTGTCCTTGATCGTTATGCGGACCGACGAAAATCCCGAGATTGGAAAAAGTTGTTGAAAAAAAAAGAGAGAGGAAAATAATGATTTATAGAAAATAGGTACATGGAAAATTTGAAAATTTGAAAAAATAGGTGGAACATTTTTTGAAATAATTGGTCAAATAATCGGACCGAACTACGCAGGTTTGATTCTCGCCATTAGGTGGGATACGTAGGCAACCCTTAATCGGGTCCAACCACACTTTTAGAAAAAAGACCAAAAAGATTTTCTTTTCAAATAATCGAGGTGATTGCTATTTTTGGAAATTGCCGAATGTTCCGAAAGGACGACGGAAGGCTATTTTTGCAAAAATGGCCACTTCGAAAATCATTTTTCTTTTCTTTCATTCAAAAATTGAAAACTTGCATTGAAAAAGATTTTTCCTTTTCTAAATAAAATCACCTTAATAAATGTGCAGGACGAGCACGATGATGAACGAACAATTTTCCCTAAATAAAATCCCTTTGGAGCTGAGATTATGGTGGCAGGACATGAGATCCGATGGTCAAGACTGGGTCAAAAAGTACTTGAAAGGCCTTACAGGTTTACTAGACATGGTTCCTCGAGGTGATGTGGTTAGAGCGTTGGTCACGTTTTGGGATTCGGCACACAACGTATTTCATTTCCCAGATTTTGAACTTACCCCGACTTTGGAGGAGATTGCCTTTTACATTGGGAAGACCGAGGTTCCGCTGAAAGGAAAATACCCGGTATCTCCGAGGACGGTGACAGTACATCGCTTCCTCGACTCTTTGAAAATTGCCCGGAATGTTCATAATGAAAATCTGGCCGACGGGTTTTGTTCTTTAAGCTTCATCTACAATAGGTTTGGACACGTTGGGGGTTTCAACGATCTTACCAACAAATTATGCTGTAAGTCCAACCGGGCGAAATGGGAAGAACACCGGAGGTTCGCATTTTTGGTGGCATTTCTCGGAGTTGTTGTATTCCCGAGGAAAGATGGACATATCAACATAAAAGTTGCCGGAGTAGCTACCACACTGATAGTACAAGATAACTGTACTCTGGCCCCAATGATTGTGGCGGACATCTACCGTGCTCTGACTGCGTGCAAAGCAGGGGCTAGCTTCTTCGAAGGGTGTAACTTGATCTTGCAAATCTGGCTAATCGAGCATCTATGCCACCATCCTTCGTTCTCGAGCTATGGTTCGGCCGAACGGACATGTTTGGAAGAGTTCAATATGAGGACAAAAGGAGTAAAGTTGCCTGAAGGAGTCCAAGGTTGGATTGTGTATCTTCGATCACTAACTGACGGTCAAATTGATTGGACGTATGACTGGTTACCTCTTGACGAGGTGATATACATGCCAACGGAGGGATCTCCATTTTTGATCATGGGTTTGAAGAGTATACAACCCTATGCCCCATACAGAGCCCTGCGACAGTTGGGTCGGTGTCAGATTATTCCGAGAGATGGGGATCTCAGTGTGCAAGATGTGGAGATTGGTCCGGACGGGCAATTCCCGGAAGCAAAAATCCGGCAAATCTGGAATGAGTGCCAAAATTTGAAGATTGATACTTGTGTGCCGAATAGGGCGAAAGGGGAGATATCACCTGGATACTCCACATGGTACCGACGAGGGGTTGAACACGAACGTCTTTCAAAGAGACCTCACTTGCAAGACCTGATAGAGCAATCCGAGGAAAATCTGAAATGGGCGGCCAAGGAAAAAGAATACAAGGCCAAAATCAGTCTGTTGGAAGATAAACTGAGAAATCTTCATTTCGAAAGTGGCTTGCAAGCAGCATCCGATGAAGTGGAAAAGAAACAGCTGAAGAAAGAAAATGATATGTTGAAGGCTCAAATAGCTCAAATGAAAATTGCATCCGAGACCCCAGTTCGTTCAGCCCGAGATGAAAAGTTAATTGAGATTCTCCGACGGAAGGTAAATGACTATAGCTTTGATTTGGACGTAGCTGAAAAAGAGTTAGTCAAGGCTCGGAAGCAAATGGGCAGAGACGCCGATGAGAGAGCCAAGTTGGTTCGGCAGCTACAAGACAAGCACGATGTTGAAATAGCTCAGCTTAGAAGGAAAATAATCTCAGCCACAGTCAAGAGTAACAAGATTATCAAAGATCTTGAGGAAGAAAGAGAACACTGCTACACGACTATGGCTAGATTAGAATTGGAGCTGCAACAAGTGCAAAAGGACAACCAACATACCTTGGATGCTCGCACTCAACAAATAAGTCGGTTATTGCAAGAAAAAGGGGTCATCAGAGAAAAGATTGTTCGCATCGCCCAATACATCACCCGGAAGACTCAGCTTTGTGAAGATATGTCTCGGAGGACTTTTGTATCTGCGGTGAAGTTTTTTGTACAACAAGTCATGGCCGACCTGGATAGGCTTCAAAGGGGTTTAGCATATAGGCCCGCGGCAAGGCCGAACGATGCCTCGCGGGCACTAGGTGCATTAATGTACTCTTAGGTCATGCATCATCTTTTATTTTTCTTTTTAAAACATCACTTTGTAATCAATGTTTTGAATTATCAATGAGAAAACAAGTGTTGTTACCAATTCTTTTGCTTTATGTCATTTCCTTCAAATCCGCTAGGCAAATAAATAGGAGCGTAATTATAAAAAGGAAAAAAAAAGAGAGAAGAAAAGAAAAAGCAAGAAAAGAAAAGAAAAAGAAAAAAGCAAGAAAAGAGAAAAAGCAAAAGAGAAAAGAAAAGAAAAGAAGAAAAGAAAGAAAGAAAAAGAGCGGAAAAAGAAAAAGATGATCCAAGTGAGCAGTGGCCGGGATGATGCATAACGATTCAAGGAAATGTGTTTGTTTTTAAAAGTAGTTGCATCTTATTTATGCGCTAACAACTAACGAGTGTTGATGTTTGTGAGTCCAGATTTTCTAGGCAACTGGCATACTGGCTACCCACCCACACAACACCAAGTACAAAAAGATGACAAAGGCTGTGTCCCAGGAGATCGAGGCAACCATTGTAGACCCTGCTCACGAAGAAGAGATCGTGGATGTGGCGGGGATGAAAGAAGAAATGTACAAGTTAAGACAACAGATGGCTGAAATGTACCAGGCTTGGTCGAGAGGTCAACCACTACCAGCCTATCCTGCCAACCCTGCATATGTCCCTCCAGCCAATCCTAACTCTGAGCCACCAACAATGAACTCGTCCTCCACCTACCCCGACTACCCTCAATACTATGCTTCCACCTCCCAGATACCACCACCTCCAGCCAAGCAAGCACCGCCTCAGATACCACAAGTTGCTCCTGTATACGTGGCACCTCCGCCCGCTGTTATCCACAAATCCTCTAGTGAACCGATGTTTCATATCCAGGATCCTCACTACTACCCTCCGGAGCCGACTTTCAGACAACACGAGTCTCGTGCTCCGATGATGGAAGCAAGTGCCGGGCAGGAAGAGATGGCTCGGAAAGTGAAAAGTCTTGAGAATGCTTTCCGTAATATGCAAGGACTGGGAGGGCAAGTGAGCGTAGCCTACAAAGACCTGTGTTTGTTCCCTGAGGTGCAGCTTCCTGCGGGATTCAAGTTGCCAAAGTTCGACATGTATAGCGGACATGGGGATCCGGTAGCTCATCTCAGAGGATACTGTAGCAAGATGAGAGGCGCGGGAGGTAGAGATGAATTGTTGATGGCGTACTTCGGCCAAAGTTTGAGTGGATCAGCTCTGGAATGGTACACCCGACAGGACCATACAAGGTGGTTCGTCTGGGATGACTTAGCGCAAGCTTTCGCTAGTCACTTTCAGTACAATTTGGAGATCATACCCGACAGGTTATCCCTTACCAAGATGGAGAAAAAGCCAGGAGAGAGCTTTAGAGAATACGGTTTTAGATGGAGGGAACAGGCCGCTAGAGTGGATCCACCAATGAAAGAAGGGGAGATGGTGGATTGTTTTCTGCAAGCTTTGGAGCCGACATACTACGGCCATCTAGTGTCAGCAATTGGAAAGAGTTTCAACAAAGTTGTGAAAATGGGGAGTTTTGTAGAAGAAGGTTTGAAGACAAACAAAATTATGAGTTTTTCGGCTATCAAGGCCACCAATCAAGCTATACAGAGTGGAAACGGGGGAGTGATGGGAAAGAAGAAGAAAGAAGAAGTAGCAACCGTAGAAAGTAGGTCATGGAGTCGCAACCCACATTATAACCCACCAAGACCCTACCGCCAACACCCACCAAGCCCAGCAACTCCATATAATCCACCACCACCATCTTATCCGCCAAACCCATACAACACACCAAGCCCATATAACCCACCGCCACCACCATACCCACCAACTGTCCCACATTACCACCACCCGCAAGCCCAAACCTACCCACCACCACCACCCCATGTGTGGAGAGCTCAAGCTCCGCACAATGTGTACCACACCCAGAACACATACCCAACCCCTAAACCTTACCGAAACCAAAATAGACCCAGGCCGGACGCTGATTGGAGAAACAAAGCAAGAAAAACATTCACTCCTCTCGGGGAATCATATACCAGTCTTTACCACAGGTTGAAAGAGTTGGGGATGTTAAGACCGATTGCACCAAAAGTTCCAAACCCACCCCCGAAAAATCTTGATTCTTCTGTCAGATGTGAATACTGTTCGGGAACATTGGGCCACGATATTGAAAAGTGTTGGCAATTAAAGAATGCCATTCAAGATCTTATCGATGAGAGGAGAATTGAAGTACAGGCTCCCGAAGCCCCAAACATTACCCAGAATCCACTGCCAAATCACCACGAAACGCATATGATAGAATTGGTGCAGGGTGATGGCAATCAAAAACCATCTCAAGCCGTCATGATGATAAAGTCGAGTGACAAGTTAGAAAAGGAAGTTGTGAAGGAGAAAGCAATTGTTGAGAAATCAAAGCCAGTAGTGTTGGGAGGTTTAAAAGTGGTAGTTCCAGGTGCAAAGACGATCGTGACTGTGAAAGGAGCAAGTGCAGAGCCAGTAATCATAAAACCAGTAGTGCAAATGCCAGTGGTGAGTACGAAGACTGTACCTTGGAACTATAACAAGGTAGCAGTAGTTTACAAGAGAAAAGAGATTTCGGGTGAAATTAATGAAACGCATGGACTCACCCGATCTGGAAGGTGTTTTGCTCCAGAGGAACTGAGAAATATGAAGACGGTAAAAGAAAGTCAATTGAAGAAGCCAGTGTCGGAGGAGGAAGCAGAAGAATTCCTTAAGAAAATGAAATCACAAGAGTACTCAGTGGTTGAGCAGTTAAGAAAGACCCCGGCCCAAATTTCTTTGCTATCTTTGTTGATACATTCAGAAGAACACCGGAAGGCTCTTATGAAGATTCTAAATGAGGCTCATGTTCCGGAAAAAATTTCAGTGTGTCACTTGGAGAAGATTACCAGCAAAATTTTCGAGTCTAATAGAATCACCTTCTCTGATAGGGAGCTGCCGGTGGAAGGAACTGAACACAATAAAGCATTGTACCTCACGGTAAAGAGTGAAGAGTCAGTCGTGACCAGGGTATTGATTGACAATGGATCGAGTGCGAACATTTGTCCGCTGTCAACTTTAGGGAAGCTGAACATTAGCCCGGATAGAATCCGGAGAAAGAGTATCAATGTGAGAGGGTTTGACGGCGGAGGTAAGAACACGTTGGGAGATATTATTTTGGAAGTGACCATCGGTCCCGTTGATTTTACTATGGAGTTCCAGGTGCTCGACATTGCCGTGTCGTATAACTTGTTGTTAGGCCGACCCTGGATTCATGCGGCCAAGGCGGTACCATCTTCTCTACACCAGATGGTCAAGTTTGAGTGGGAACAACAAGAGATTGTTGTACACGGGGAGGAAAATGCTTGTAATGTGGTAGCACCTTTTGATGATACTAATGGGGATAGAGGTCCTTGGGTCTACCAAGTGACGGATGCTGTTGTGGTGAATAGAGTTGCTGAAGGAGAAAAGTTACCAACCCCTATGATGGCACCAACTGCCGTGATGGTGGCCAGAGAAATGCTGAGAAACGGATTTGCACCGGGGAGGGGATTAGGCAAAACACTGCAGGGAGTCATTCAACCAGTTCAACTTCCGGAGAACAAAGGTACATTCGGCTTAGGGTTCAAACCCACCTTTGCCGACATCCAAAGAGCCTCTAAAGCCAAAAAGAACTGGACCTTGCCCAAACCGATACCCAAATTATCCGACACCTTCATCAGGCCTGGTACAAAATATCAACCATCTGCTGCAACAAAGTGCATTGAGACCCAACTTGATGAAGAAATGCTTGGTTTTGAGAAAATGTTTTGGGAGGTGAATACGATTGAAGCAGGGGAAGGCACGAGCAAAATGGACGTGCAATTTGTGGGGCCTGGAATCACATTGAACAATTGGGAAGCTACTCCTTTCCCTATCAGGAAGGAGTCTTGGTAGTTAGCTCAAAATTTTCATCATTGCTTTCCCGAAAGTTGTTATTTTTATAGTTTTCCCATTCCACTCATGAAAAGAAAATCACCATGTATCCCGAACATTGTTCGTTTCTTTTATCAATGAAATGCAGTTTCCCTTTTTCTTCACTTTTGCCTTATTTTTCTTTATTTTTCCTTTTGTACAGTTTTGCATGTGTTGATTCCAATGCCATGTCATGCGTGAAGGATTCTAGACCCAGTTCTGACAATCACGTTACTATACAAGAAATCGAGGAAGATAGTGAAATAGAATATGAGGATGAGGAAGCCCTGGAGGAAATAAGTAAGGACATGAAACAATACGAGGAAAAACCCAAACCGAATCTGAGTGATACGGAATCTGTAAATTTAGGGAGCGAAGATGATGTCCGAGAAACAAAGATTAGTGTACATTTGGAGGCACCCCTCAGGGATGAATTGATAAGGTTGTTACATGAATTTAAGGACATCTTTGCCTGGTCCTATGATGACATGCCCGGGCTTAGCACAGATTTAGTGGTACACAAGTTGCCTATCTACTCGGAATGCCGGCCGGTAAAACAAAAGCTGAGGAAATTCAAAACGGACATTAGCGTGAAGATAAAAGAAGAGGTGAATAAGCAGTTTGAGGCAAAGGTCATAAGAGTTACCAAATACCCCACCTGGTTGGCAAATGTTGTACCGGTCCCGAAGAAGGATGGCAAAACCCGAGTGTGTGTAGACTATAGAGACCTCAACAAAGCCAGTCCGAAGGATGACTTCCCATTGCCAAACATCCACATATTGATCGACAATTGCGCCAAGCATGAAATCGGTTCGTTTGTGGACTGTTATGCGGGTTATCACCAGATCCTGATGGACGAAGAAGATGCTGAGAAAACTGCCTTCATTACACCTTGGGGAACGTACTGTTACAGAGTAATGTCGTTTGGATTGAAGAATGCTGGGGCAACTTACATGAGGGCAATGACCACAATGTTTCACGATATGATGCATCGAGAAATTGAAGTATATGTGGACGATGTCATCATAAAGTCCAGAAAACAACCTGATCATGTGAGAGATTTGAGGAAGTTTTTCCAAAGACTCGGAGGTACAATCTAAAGCTCAATCCGGCGAAGTGTGCTTTTGGAGTACCTTCAGGGAAACTACTGGGGTTTATTGTGAGTCGGCGAGGTATTGAGCTGGATCCATCAAAGATCAAGGCTATTCAAAGTCTACCTCCGCCGAAGAACAAGAAGGAGGTCATGAGCTTATTAGGAAGGTTGAATTACATTAGTCGGTTCATTGCTCGATTGACATCAACATGCGAGCCGATCTTCAAGTTGTTGAAGAAAGATGCAGCAGTTAAATGGACCGACGAGTGTCAGGAAGCCTTTGACAAGATCAAGGAATATTTGGCCAATCCTCCGGTGTTAGTACCTCCAGAACCAGGGCGACCTTTGATTTTGTATCTGACGGTGCTAGATAACTCTTTCGGTTGTGTACTGGGGCAACATGATGAGACAGGCAAGAAAGAACAAGCCATCTACTACCTCAGCAAAAAGTTTACATCCTACGAGGTGAAGTATACCCAACTGGAAAGAACTTGTTGTGCATTGATTTGGGTAGCTCAGAAGCTAAAGCATTATTTGTCAGCATACGCCACGTACTTGATATCACGATTGGATCCTCTCAAGTATATATTTCAGAAGCCTATGCCTACGGGAAGACTGGCCAAATGGCAGATTCTGCTCACAGAGTTTGACATTGTCTATGTAACTCGTACGGCAATGAAGGCACAAGCTATTGCGGACCACTTAGCCGAGAATCCGGTGGATGATGAGTATGAACCATTGAAAACATACTTTCCGGATGAAGAGGCAATGCTTGTCGAGGAGATGGAGCAAGACGAGAGACCGGGATGGAAAATGTACTTTGACGGAGCCGTCAACAGCAGGGGCGTTGGTATCGGAGCGGTACTCATTTCAAGTACGGGTCAACACTATCCCGTCACAGCTCAGCTTCGATTTTCCTGTACCAATAATATGGCCGAATATGAGGCGTGCATCTTGGGATTAAGGATGGCAATTGACATGGGTATTCAAGAGATTTTGGTCATGGGTGACTCGGATCTCTTGGTACACCAAATTCAAGGGGAATGGGAGACACGAGATTTGAAATTGATACCATATCGGTATTGTTTGCACGAGTTGTCTCAAAGATTCCGGTCTATAGAGTTCAAGCACATCCCAAGAATGCACAATGAGATTGCAGATGCTTTGGCCACATTGTCCTCTATGTTGCATCATCCGGACAAGACATATATAGATCCACTCCAGATCCAAGTCCGAGATCAGAATGCTTATTGCTTCGTTGTGGAAGAAGAGTCGGATGGAGAGCCGTGGTATCATGATATTAGAGAATACTTGAAAGCTGGCAAATACCCGGAGCAAGCCACTGGAGACCAGAAGAGAGCCATCAGGCGTCTAGCCAATGGATTTTTCTTTAGTGGAGGAGTGATATACAAAAGAACACCAGATTTGGGTTTATTGCGGTGTGTAGATGCACAACAAGCAAATGAAATCATGATTGAAGTACATGTTGGAGTATGCGGACCCCACATGAGCGGATATGTTTTAGCAAAGAAGATTTTGAGAGCGGGGTACTACTGGCTCACGATGGAGCGTGATTGTATCAGGTATGTAAAGAAATGCCATCAATGCCAGGTACATGGAGATCTAATCCATTCTCCGCCTTATGAATTGCACACAATGTCAGCACCTTGGCCCTTTGTTGCTTGGGGCATGGATGTCATCGGCCCAATAGATCCAGCCGCTTCTAATGGGCACAGGTTCATCCTGGTTGCAATTGATTATTTCACCAAGTGGGTTGAAGCTAAGACATTCAAGGCAGTGACGAAGAAAGCGGTGGTGGACTTTGTGCATGAAAATATTATATGCCGATTTGGAATCCCCAAGGTGATCATCACGGACAATGGAGCCAATTTAAACAGTCATCTCATGGCGGAAGTTTGTGAAAGGTTTAAGATCACGCACCGCAATTCCACACCCTACAGGCCAAAGGCGAATGGAGCAGTAGAAGCGGCGAACAAGAATATCAAGAAGATTCTCCGAAAAATGGTGGAGGGATCCAGGCAGTGGCATGAAAAGTTACCCTTTGCTCTCATGGGTTACCGCACGACGGTACGTACTTCTATCGGAACCACACCTTATACATTGGTGTACGGAACGGAGGCTGTTATACCCGCAGAAATAGAAATACCGTCATTGTGAATTATAGCTGAAGTTGAGATAGATGACGATGAATGGGTAAAAGCCCGGTTAGAACAGTTGAATTTGATTGATGAGAAGAGGTTGGCCGCGGTCTGCCATGGGCAGTTGTATCAACAAAGAATGGCCAAAGCATATAATAAGAAGGTACGACCTCGAAAGTTTGCATAGGCTCATTTTGGTTGCGATGCGTATCTTACTGTATTGGGCAGAGGCAAAGGGCAAATTTGCGCCAAATTGGCGGGGACCGTTTGTGGTATCACGGGTGTTGTCCAATGGAGCATTGTATTTAACAGATGTTGAAGGAAAGGTGCGTAGAGACTGCTATCAATTCAGATGCGGTCAAAAGATACTATGTATGATTCTTTTTCAATTATATGTTTTGTATTTTGTTGTGATTTTGGAATTGAAATGACGAAGGCATTTTATTCTCTATCCAAACACTTTATCCATTGATAACCCCTTTTGAGCCTTAATGAATGAATTCTTTCATATCCCTCTCTCGGAATCGCTCTAGTGCAATAAGATCGAAATTGCCGGAATGAAAAAATAAAATGATGGAAAAATGAAAAAATGAAAATGAAAAAATGATGAAAAATGATGAAAAAAAAGAGAAAAAGACAAAAATCGGGAAAAAGTCAAAAGAAATCCATCTAACTTATGAAGTTGGGTGAACTACGTCTGACTTGATCCCGAAAGGGTACGTAGGCAGCCTCTCTGAGGTTCAGTCACAATAAAGGAAAAATCCAAAAATTCCCCGCATATTGAAACTGGGGCAGAAGTTATGTTTAATAATTCCGAGAGTTGTAAATATTTTTAACCCTCGTTGAAATTTTGAGCCTTTATATCTTTCTTTCTTAACCTACCCAAAAGCCACGTTACAGTCCAAAGAAAGACCTTCTGATCAATTTTGAAATGATAACAAATACAACGAAGGAGGAGCGAAGCATTGGATAATACCCGTGGTACAGAAAACAAAATACAAAAGGAAAAATGGAAAAAATAAAAAATGAGAGAGTCTCATCAGTGAAAACCTTAGCCAGCACTGTGAGGCGATTGTGAGGTTGAGAGAAATAAAATGAGAGAGTCTCATCAGTGAAAACCTTAATCGGCACTGTGAGATGATTATGAAGTTGAGAGAATAAATGAGAGAGTTCTATTGGTGAAAACCTTTCGAGGCACCTTAGGGCGATCGTGAGGATTGTGAGAAAAGAGAAAAGGCAACAAAAAAGAGTATCGGTTTGGGTCAAAAGCAATTCAGAGTCAGAATAATGATTGGAACGAGCTGGGTCAGAGTTTAAATACATGGCATGGTCAGCGGAATCAGCCAGCAAATACCCAGATAAGTTCTGTCATCTCTCCAAAATACCCTTACCTTTCTTTCATTTTTTCTGCATTTCATTGTTTACCCTTTTGAGAGCTAACTACCGGCTCCCGATAACGGAAGTTGAAACAACACTGGATCAGAAAGGATAGAAGATTGGGGAAGGGAATAAAGAAGCTTGACAAACACGGCCAAAGAAAAAGAAAACAAAACAAAAATGGAGAAATGAGAAAAATACAAAAAGAGTCTGCAAGGGACAAGAAGTTGAAAGTCATGCAACATGAGAAAGCAAAAACAAAGGAAGCAATAAGAAGTGGGGACGGCGGATGCCAGTTGCCAGCAGTTTATATCTAATAAATTTTGTTTCATGCAGGAACAAGTTGTCACTAATCACTTTAAAGTGAATGTGACCAATGTGGAAAATTTAAAATACCAAAAAGAGAAAGTCTGCCGAATAAGTGGAGAAATTCACGGGCAAGAGATAAGTTGGTAAAAAGAAAATACCAAAAAGAGAAAGGTAACATCTTTTGAAATCCACTCCCCAGTTCTCAGGCTGAGGGGATACTATTTTCTACATCGCATTGCACGTTTAATTTCGTTAGGCGCCCACCTTCAAATACTGGAATATTTTCTGCATCGCATTGCATGTTTAAAATTCTGTTAGGCGCCCACCTTCAAATACGGGAATACTTTTCGCATCGCATTGCACGTTTAAATTCTGTTAGGTGCCCACCTTCAATACGGGAATATTTTCTGCTTTGCATTGCACGTTTAAATTACGTTAGGTGCCCACCTTCTAATACGGGAATATTTTCTGCATCGCATTGCACGTTTAAATTACGTTAGGTGCCCACCTCTAATACGGGAATACTTTTACGCATCGCATTGCACGTTTAAATTACGTTAGGTGCCCGCCTTCTAATACGGGAATACTTTTCGCATCGCATTGCACGTTTAAATTCCGTTAGGCGCCCACCTTCTAATACGGGAATATTTTCTGCATTTCGCATTGCAATTCTGTTAGGTGCCCACCTTCTAATACGGGAATATTTTACGCATCGCATTGCACGTTTAAATTGCAGTTAGGCGCCCACCTTCAATACGGGAATATTTTTCTGCATTCGCATTGCACGTTTAAATTCGTTAGGTGCCCACCTTCTAATACGGGAATACTTTTCTGCATCGCATTGCACGTTTAAATTGCGTTAGGCGCCCACCTTCTAATACGGGAATATTTTCTGCATCGCATTGCACGTTTAAATTCGTTTAGGCGCCCACCTTCTAATACGGGAATATTTTCTGCATCGCATTGCACGTTTAAATTCTGTTAGGCGCCCACCTTCAAATACGGGAATATTTTTCTGCATCGCATTGCACGTTTAAATTCTGTTAGGTGCCCACCTTCTAATACGGGAATATTTTCTGCATCGCATTGCACGTTTAAATTCTGTTAGGCGCCCACCTTCTAATAAGGAAATATTTTCTGCATTTCGCATTGCACGTTTAAATTCTGTTAGGCGCCCACCTTCAAATACGGGAATATTTTTGCACATCATGGTTTATACAGTTAAAAAGCCCACACTGGGGCAGAAAAAGAAAAAAAAGAGGTAGTTTGTTGTTTTGTTTTAAGCAGGTTCAGTTCGAGATCAAGAAAAACAAGAAAATCAACAAAAAAAGAGAGTCAACAAGAAAAACAAGAAAAGCAGGTTCAGCTCGAGATCAAGAAAAACAAGAAAATCAACAAAAAGAGAGTCAACAAGAAAAACAAGAAAATCAACAAAAAGAGAGTCAGCATCAAAGAAAATCAACAAAAAAAGGAAGAGTCTGCATCACCGGAAAGGGAAGAAGAGCAAAAGCTAGATTAAGAACAATTGTAATTGTAGAATCATAGCTTAGAATAGCTTCTTCATTTTATATTTTCCCCCCCGGTGTAATAAGGAGTAAGTCAGCAGGTCCCGGAGCCTCGGACGGAACCTCGACTCTCAACCTCGATACTCCATCACTCCCGAACTACACTGACTTGATTCTGTTTAGCCCAGGATATGTAGGCAACCTCTGAAGCAGGGTGCGGTCAAAGTTTTTCAAAATGCTTCACAATGGAATACTCGAACGGGTAAAAATCTCTCATTACTGCTCACTTGTCTTTGCACTGAAACTCTTCGTGTTCCCGAGCAAAGAGGGGCAGCTGTGAGCACATGATTTTTGCACTAAGCATTTAAATTCCAAAATTAAAATAAAATGTTTTTGAGTGCAATTACATGATTTATTTGGAATTAGCTATACTTTTGAGTTTGAATAAGTAGAAATTAGAATAAAATCAAAAATATAGGCTAGGAAATTAATAGGCTATGTAATTAGTTAGATTTTAAGAAAAATGGCAAAAAATAGTGTTAAGTAGTAGAAATTAGGAAAAAATAGCAGAAAATTGCCAAAAATTACTAATTAATTAGAGTAGGTAGGAAATTAAGTTTTATATTTTTCCATAAAAGAAAAAGAAAAAAAAATATAAAAGAAAATACATAAAAATTGATTAAACATCAGAAAATACAAAGAAATACATTGTGTATAATTGCTTTGGGCCAAAGGGATATGAATTGGATGGCCCAAGTGCATTGGCCCAAAAGTCCGGTCCAGGCCACTAGGATTCAAGTGATCTCAGCCATTCAATCAGGCTGGATCCAACGGTTGAGAAAAGGGGCGGATTTAATTAATTAATTGAGATGTAAAATTTGATCACGACCGTTCATCTAATTGATCCAACGGAAGAGATATTTGATCTCCCAGGGCAACGACACGACGTCCTTTTAGTAACGCACACCAGAGCCGTCGATCTTCATCAAATGAACGGCTATGATCACCTTATCTCCCCCGCCTATAAAAGGCTTTTGTCCGAAGGGACGGCCATTCTCTAAGAATGCTCTAACCCTAGCCGCCCTTCGCTCTCACCTCTCTCTTCTTCATCGTCATCCTCATCTCAGAAACCCTAGCCGGCCAATGGCGGCCACCACCCTCCACGGTGGTCGCCGGCCTCCTCTTACCTCTCCCCTCTTCTTCTCTCTTCTTCTTTATTCGTAACACACCCAAAACCCAGAAAAACACCATGTTCTTCATAAATCCCGGTCACCGGAATCTACGCCGGTGACTACCAAACAACGAAGATCCGCCTCAAACCAATGCCAAAAGAATCCCCGTTCCACGATCTGTCCAACCATATTAGCCACACCCCTCGAATCTTCCCGTATCGTCTCGAATGTTCGAAAGAAGGTCGTCGGAACCCTAACTCCGGTGACCCCCAAACTTAAAACCTCCCAAAGGCCTCACCTTTTACTCCCCAAAACACTCCTTCACAACTCAATATCCCAAAAGGCTTCGTCTTTAAGCCTTAAAGAAGAATCAGAAAAGAAATTAAAAAAAAAAGAGTCTGGAAAAGAAATAAGAAGAAGAGAAGAAGGCTTGAAGAGTCTGAATTAAGTCAAAAGAAAGAGGAAAAGGGGAAAGCTCGGGGGACAGGCCCCGCTAAGCTAAGTACCCTCGCCCCTTTTGTGCTTTATTTGTTTCCGTTTATTTGCTTGCATGCATGTTTTCTTTCTGTTTCATTGTTTGTTTTGATGCTTCTGCCTGTTTTGTTTTTCTATCTTGAAATCCTGTGATCCATTCATTGTTGTTGGGGTTCTTTCTAATTTGCTTATTGTTCATGTCTCTCTTCTGTGATTTCGTTCTATGTTAGTTTTCTGCTTAGGTTCTCTGATTCGAAAGATTTATTTAGTATTAGGGTTTTGTGATTCATCTTTGACTGTTTTTGTTGCCTTGGTTTGAAAGACCCATGTCAGAGCTAGGTTTTCTTTTCGCTTCGTTCATCTTCATACTTGTCTGTTTCTCTGAGTAAAAGATCTATCTCTCATCTTGTGTTTCTTCATCTTTATTGTGATTTCTGATCTATTAGTCTTCAACAGCATGATTGTTCTTCTCTTCATTCTTCACATGTTTAGTTTAGTTGTCTTCTTCGTCCTCTGTTAGTGTTAGGCATCTTCATCTTGTTGATATTAGATAACTTCTTTTAGTTTGAATAATTCTTCTCCTCTGTTTATTCTCATGTTTAGTTTCATGGCTAGGATTAGCTGTTAGTCTCTTATGCTAAGTCTGTTTTACCTTATCTATGTCTATTCTCTTAAATCTTCTGATTAAGACCATGATTTTCTCTAATGTTGGGTTTATGTCACTTCTCTTGTTCCTTCATTTAAAATGAGCATGGTTAGCTGATTCTGTTTCTTCTCTGTTACTTCACATGATAGATGTAGTATGCTTCTTTACTGTTTCTTCATGCCTATCTCTGACCTTTGCAAATCATGTTTTCATCTGAGACTGCTTCATGAGTTTTATCTATACATGTTTATGTCAAGACCATGTTAAGCATCATTAAGGTTTTTAGTAGTTTTCTAAGCATAAGAGAGTTCTGACTATGCTTGTTTCATAATTAATTGATACACTATGTTGTGGAACCTGAGTTATAAGTCTTTGATTGAAATTCAACAATATTCAATCCCTTTCTCTGAGTTTTGGTTAATAGATGAGTAACTTTAGTTTCATGGCTATGTGTGCAATTTTGTTAAAATGGCTATGTTTGCAATAGTCTTTTGTTAAGAAGACTACTGTTAATACTTATTCATGCTTAGATGGAATTGGTTATAGCTGCAGTAGTGTATAAACTTGTTAGGTAGTTAAAATTGAAAACATTTATTAAGTGTCTTAGAATATGATAAAGCTGAAAATCACAAAATAGGCTATAAGTTAAATAATTGGCCTAAGAATGGTTAATTTTGCAAAAGATTGACCAATTCTATAAGGCCCTAACACACAGTCCACCTTAAAACAGTGGTTGGTTGTGCAAAATGGTTGTGTCTGCAAATGCAGACTGGCCCAGGCTCTCTTTAGAGCCCTGAACATCAAAGTGGCCAAACCTGTAAAGGTTTTGGGCCCAGCTGTTCAGTAATTGGCTTTAATAGCCAAGCTAAGTCTCAACTTGAGACTGGCTAGTTCTTAAATAGTTTAACATCAATAATAAAGCGGGCTAGTCCTGCAATTAGCTTTAAATTGAAATAATTTGGAATTAGATTAAAAGTGGCTAAAATTGAAATAGTTTCCTAAAATAGAACTGGCCAGCCCTTAAATACTAATGCCAGGGCTGGCTATTAGTTAAATAGGTTCAGAAGAAGCTGAAATCTGACCTAGGTAGGCTAGTAAATCAGCAGTGCCCTTAAGGGCACAATTGGGAATTAAAAAGGTGAAATAGTAAATAGTTAGAACTTAGGAGGGTAATTGAGACACTTATGCTCCTGATTTCTGCAATTTTGTAGAGGTTTAGGGGTATAATGGTCTCCTAAAAATGGGAAATATGTAAAAATCTCAAACCCCTAGGGTCACATTAGTAAAAACCCATAAAAGGGAATCTTTAGAACCTTCCAGCACATGCTGGAAGGGTTTTGATAACTGAAATTGGGGTTAAAGTGTAAGTTTGATAATTTTAGGAGGGGGAGAAGTGGGATTAATCCCATACTTCCTCCCCAAGTCTTCAGCCCTAAAAATAACTATATATACCTCTAAGAATGGGGCTGAAGGGGGGGTTCCAATTTGGCAATCTGAAATTCATTAGCTTGAGAGATAAAAATAGTAATATAACAGTATAATATTCTGGGATTTTTTCGAGTAAAGATATACTGATTTCAATCTGGTTCATTGGTCTTCTTTGCTTGATTCATCTGCCTGGATTATCACTTGCTTGTTGTTGCTGCAATTTCTATCATTTGCTGGTTGTCTTGCTTATTTTGGGAGTCATCTTCACTGTTGCATTGCTGCTGATCTGTTGCTGTGCCTGCTACTTGCTTTTTATCCCTAGACTCATTGGTCTTCTTCTCTTTTGATCTAGGTATACTCTTGACTGAAAATCAAGCTGTAAAGATTTGGTTGAATGAAATGAAGATCTCAGATTTAGAATACGTTTGACATTGTATCTTTTTATTCCTTGTTTCAAGCTTAGATCTATAGCAATAGTGTAGAATGTAGTAGTATAAAAACAGATACAAAAACGCTGTAATAATTTAGTACTAGCAGTAGTATAGTAGTAATATAGTGTAGATAGCTTATCACTTAGTTTAATTAGGAAAAGACTCTAAAACATAAGTTAATTCATAATACTTGCAAAACTGATAATCACTAGATCACATTAATTTCATAAAAACATGACCGTATAGTTAATTACATTTTTACGGATCTGCATAAGTATTTAAAGAGAAATTGTTAGTTCAAGCCATGACTCATTCGGTATTGGGTTAATAATATAGTAATAAATAATTCATGAGGGAATCAGTAGCGTTAAGTATGCATAAGTATTTGATTCATTCACTCATGGTGTAGTTATGATTAAACTTCGAATCATTTTGAAGATAGACACTTAAGCTGTTATGATTCAGTAATCCAGACTAAGAATTTTCATAATTAGCATGTTTCAAGGTCAATTGACCAGAGTTGATTGAGTAGATAGAATAATTAGGTTGAGACTAGTTTAAAAATTATCAAAAATAGGTTTAAATCTGTATTAAAATCAGTAAGTTAGCAGTATAATTGTAAATTACCCATTTTGTATGTAAATAGTCTTCTCACATAGTTAGCTTCATAAGCTTTCAACTAGTAAGAGCTGAAATGATCGTTGCATTCATTAGTAAGAGTGGAGACCAGAGAATTAGTGAACTAAGCTTTTGTGTACTTGAGAGGTAATTTAGAATTAGCATTGACATTTTGTACAGTTATTCTGCCTTTTGATTAATAAAAGAGTAGTTAAATTTTGATTCTTCTATGTTTGATTACTATGAGTTCGTTGTTTATGTTGTCTTTAATATTTTCGCCTAATTTGGTCCTAACTCTCAATTTGGGCCCGAAATATAATATAGAATTGACTAGCTTTGGCAAAAAAATAAAAAGAAAAAACCGGTAACGGCTTGGGCCTTTGAGGCCTGGGCAGATTGAAAGCTCGGCAAGGAAAGCAAAAGAGAAGACCAGGCCCAATAAAATTGCGACAGGCCTGGAACGTTTGAAATCACGAAATCGATTGAGGCAAAAACAATATAGCAAATGTAGTATACGCAAAATAGGATTGGACTTTAATAAATCAAATTGGGACGAGCCTCGCCCGAATAACACCGGGCCCCCATTTAATAATAAGATAACATAGTAGAATCGGAGAGGCTAATAGTGAATTCCATAGCCTCTCCCAAAGTTAAAAGCCGACATAGACTATCTTAAGGCACGATTTTAATATACCTTCCTATGAACGAGTGTGCACTTGGTGCGACTCAAATCCAAATCTCGGTAAAGCTGAAATACACCAAAAGTCATAGGCGTACTGGTTGCGGTATGACTCGAGGCGTGTTTTCGCGATACCGCAAATTTCTTAAAAAGTAATATTTATGTGAAAAGCGCATTGTGTTGTTAAAACCTATAATTGAGTCAAACAAAAGTCAAGAACGACAGTGGAGCGACCGTGCTAAAACCACGGAATCCGGGAGTGCCTAACACCTTCTCCCGGGTTAACAGAGTTCCTTATCCGGATCTCTGCTTCGCAGACATTTATAAGAGTCAAAATTTCTCGGATTCGGGATTAACCGGTGACTTGGGACACCATTATCATTCCCAAGTGGCGACTCTGATTAATCTCTAATAAAATCCCGATCCGATTGTCCTTTAATTGGAAAAACTCCTTCCCTTACGTTATTTTATCCGTTTTGGGTAATTGAGCGTCGGGGTATACCCTACAAGTGTATTCATACGCCTTTAAGTGTTTGGGATAGTAAAAAAAGGAGGTGTGACAGTAATAATTTGTGTAAAACTTTGGGGAACTTAATAAAAAAGGGGGATGGGATTTATTTTCTGCACCAAGGGTAGAAATCATGCCTATATGTTTTTAAACTTTTATTTCTGCATATCCGCCTAGAAATCATCCCTATAGGTTTTTAAAATTTTAATTTCTGCAAAAACGCATGCCTAGAAATCATGCCTATAGGTTTTTAAACTTTTATTTCTGCAAACACGCATAAATATCCGGCCTATAGGTTAACTTCTAATTGTTCCGCATTTTTATATAAAAAGATGGTTTACTAAATTGTTGCATTCTGCAAATGTCATTAGGCAAACTATTTGTAGGTTTGAATAATAAAACTGCATGTCGATGCCATGCTCCTAGGATTTTGTAAATGTCTAAAAGGTGTCCAAATCATTATTCATATAGAAAGCATGCCTATAGGAAATTTTGAATCCTAATAGAGATACTACTAGCTGTTAAACTGATATTATCCCACTAAAATCGGTAACCTCTGTTAGTTTGCACATTCGTCTCTAAAATCAGTATATGCCATGCCTAGTTCTAATTAACACTTAAGTCAATCAGATCAATTTTAAACAACTGCATTCGAGTATGCCTAATGTTGACTTTTTACCTAAAAATATGTATTGAACCAGTCCGCTCGTCACTTTATTTAAATAATACCAAAATCAATACGTGAAAGATATGCTAGACTCTATGTTTTTTGATGATTTGTGAAGGCATAACACTATGCGTACAATTGGGTATCGGTGTTGTGCGAATGATCCATGTAATGTATAAACCTAGGACCGCCCCTCTTTATTAGCTCAATAATTTTCAGTATTTTTTAAAAAAAGATGTTGCACCTTCACCTTCTGTTTCTTACAGTTCTTTTTTTTAAGCTGCTTGCACCCATTGTTTGACCCCTTCCTTTACTTGCGTATCTCTTTTCACAAAACTGCTCCCTTCCTGAATTTCAGCACTTCTTTTAACCCTTTTATGCTTTTTATTTGCCATACTTGCTTATTTATTCATTTGTTTGCATTTAAAGTCACAAATGTAGCATGGCGGGGAGCCACACTAGTGGATCTTGAGGGGTGCCTAACACCTTCCCCACGATATAATTTCAAGCCCTTACCCAAACTCTGATTTTTATCTTCAATTCGTCTAAAAAGTGTCCTAATGCACTATAATCATTAGGTGGCGACTCTCCAAAATTTAAAACCCAATTCCCAAACGGGAGAAGAATTGTCTTCCCAAATATCATGAACCCGATTTTGCCTTAGAAAAAAGGGGCGTCGACAGTAATAATGGCATCTGAGATCAATGCATCAGCTCTGGCCAGAAAAGCATAGAATTTGGCTGGAGCACCAGCTGGCTAGCCTCCACCTCACTGAACAGTAGTTGGCTGACCTCTCCCTGCCTGACTTTACCTCTAGGACGTCCCCTACCAGTCTGTCCTCCACCTCTGCGTAGTTAGGCAACCGGTACTGTAATCATGGGCTGCTGACCCTGCTGCACTACATTTCCCTAAAGTCTAGGGCAGTATCTCCTCATATGACAAAGGTCTCTGCACTAGAAATAACCCATCAAAGCGGTGACCTGCTGCCCTGATGTATGACCCTGATGGCCTGTAGACCCACTAGAAGAAGCCTGAGTAGCCGGTGAGCAGTATGAACTCTCCGTTATGGCATTGAAGTAGGAACCAAAAGAACCCTAGGGACCTGAATACCCACTGGAAGAACCCTCGATAGCTGGCAGACAGTAAGAACTCTCTATAATAGAGCTGAAATAGGGGCGCGCTAGAGCACCTCGAGGAGGTGGTGCTGCTGAATACGGGGGCATACTGGGTTGACCCCTATCAAACTGACCTTTAACCCTAGTCGGGGCACCTCTAAACTCTTTAGAGAATCGGGCCCTCTTGTCCTGCTACATCTTCTCTCTACCTCTCAGATGGTAGCCCTCGGTTCACCGAGCAATCTCTACTACCAGTTGATAAGGAGTCCCCATCTCCACCACTCGGGCCATGTTGGCCCTAATACCAGAATGCAACCCTGTAACAAACCTCCTCACCCTCTCTAAGTTAGTAGGATGTATCATTAGTTCCTGGCGGGACAACTCAAGAAACCTCACCTCATCGTCGATCACCGACATCTGACCCTGCTCAAGATGCCAAACTGTTACCACAGCTCTTCCCTCACAGAGGGTGGAATATACCTATCTAGGAAAAGCAGTGTGAACTGACCCCATGTAATGGAAAGAAAACCCGCTGGCCTGCCAGGAACATAAGACTGCCACCATCTATGGGCCCTACCATCCAGCTAGAATATAGTGAAGTCAACCCCATGAGACTTCAATATCCTCAGTTGCATAAGCAGGAGCTTGAGCAGTAGGGGTTTGTGCTCCCCCTCCCACCTGAGATGTAGCTGGGGCTGCTGAAAATAAAACAACCTGAGTCATGGTACCCATGAAGCGCAACATATGGCGCTTGACCTTCTGGAAACTCGGTGTTGTCCTAAAGTCCGCTTGGGTAGGCTCAGTTGCAGGCACGTCGCCCTGCCCCTCAATGATAGGATCCCCCGCAGGATCTGCCGTTGGTGCAACTGTGATAGTTTCATACCGATCTATAAGACTCTAATAAGTTTTCTCATGACTTGTGAGCCCTACGTGAACCTAATGCTCTGATATCATGTTATCACGACCCAAATTTCATCGCAGGTCGTGATGGCGCCCGACACCGTTATTAGGTAAGCCAACTCTAATTCAACTAATGAGTTCTCATTATTTTTATCAAAACAACCCCAACCTTTTCAATTAATAGTTAAGCTTTTAACATTATAATGATTAACAAGTTCGTAATAATGTAAATACATCCCAAAACATTAGTCTACAAGTTTGTGCTAGGAACTAGTGTCACAAGTACTAGGAAAACTAGTAGAATGTACAAAAATATCGCTATCCTACTTCCTGAAATAGAATAGATAGTACATAATCAACAACAAAAGAAGAGAACTCGGTATGCTGCTGAATAGCTCAAGAGGGCAACTCACCGTGAGATCTCGATCAGGAGTCAGGAACACGCACTAGAGGGGTAACTAGATGCACCTGCCTCTGATCCTATACAGTTAAGTACAGAAGCATAGTATGAGTACATACACAATAGTTGCGCAACAAGTATCCAATCTAACCTCGCAGAAGTAGTGACGAAGGGTCGAGTTGACACTTATTAAGGTCAAAATCAATAATATTTAAGCTTTTGCTAAGCATGGATAGCATGAATATAATGACAGTCTCAGAACAAAGAGAAATGGTATATCAGTTGTAATAATGTTATATAATAACTTACATTTCAAAACATTTAAACAAAGTAAATCATGGATGAATTCCACATAAACAACGTGCACATATTATGCCGAGGTCGTACGACCTGATCCACTTAATAATAAATGTGCACTGCCAGAGGGTCGCATCATGCATACCATAGATGCATCTATTTCTACCGAGGCTATCGGCCCGATTAAAAAAATAGCAATTATTATCAAGAATGCACACATTGTTCATTTATAGTCAGAAAAATTCACACAAGTTCTCAAGTAAGTGTGTACATTCATTTATATTTATTTACAATACGTAACATGTCCTAAGTGGTCTCAGTTAGCAAGCAAGAACACAAGCATTTGCATGTATGGCATGATACAACTACTCGGATAGTAGCTACGCACGGACTCTCGTCACCACGTGCGTAAGTAGCCCCCACAGATAGTTACATACATTTATTTAGTTCACCTAGGGGTTTATTTCCCTCTTATGAGGTTAGAAAGGAGACTCACCTTGCTCCAAAGCTTATTTCCAATATCAAGAACACGCTCAAACCCTCAATTCAAAGCCTAACGATCTAAAACTAATCAAACAGGGTAAGAAATAGTCAATACAAGCTCAAGAGTTAACATTATAACTATTAAAATAATTTTCCAACCCTAAATACAAGTTTCCTAAAATCCATCCCCGGACCGACATGCCCGGATTCCAGAAATTCTCGAGGGAAGTTGTTACCCATAACCTAAGGATCAAAATATATGATTTTTACTTCATTCAATAACAAATTTCATGGTTAAATCTTGTTTCTTTCAAAACCCTAGGTTTTACTATAAACCCTCAAGTTTTACTAATTTACAAGGTGTAATCTACCCCTAAACGATGTATTAAACACACATTATGTAGAAATAACTTACCTCACAAAGCTAGGATGAAATCCCCTCTGTGGAAGCTCCCAATCGCCCAAGAATTAAATGAAATGTGTCAAAAATGAGACATTTCCCGTATTAAATGAAGGTACCGCCTTCAGCGATTTCCACACGTACAGTTAGGGGACCGCATCTGTAGTCTTGCTTTTGCTAGGAAAGGTTCGCCTACGAAATTGGACCAGACTGGTTGGGACTGCATATGCGGTCTTTGGGCCGCTTTTGTAATACCGTTTCTGCAGAAGAGATGCTGAATCTGTGGTTCCTACACTCATCCCCTTGGATCACACCGGCGAAGGGTTGACCGCTTTTGCGATCTCACCCCTACGGCTGGCCAACCGCAGGTGCGGTTATGACAGCAACCTGGAGCTTGATCTCCTTTTAATAATTTCTAACTTAACTCGAGCCTCGTCCGATTGACACTCCAGGCACATAGGCCCTTCCCAAACTGCTGACAAGTTGGAAACCATAAAACAGACTCACTCAAACCCTCATAACGCTCGAAATAACACTAAATCTAAGAATCACCCATAAATAAAACTTATGAACTTCAAGTTCTTCAATTCACATCCAATGCAATATAACACACTTATACTACTCAGATTGACACCAAAGTTTGCACGCAAGTCTTAAATGACAATACGAAACTATTTTCGATTTTGAAATTTTGTTCAGACCTCGATAACACAAAAACCCGCTCCAAACCAAATATTTAAGAACTTCAAAATCCTTAAGGAATCAAATTTCATTATTTGACGCCAAAATGCTCCCAGGTCATCCAAAACTCGATTCGAAGGTATGCTTAAGTCCGAAATCATCATACAAACCTATTGGAACCTTGAAATCTCGATTCCTGG
Organism: Nicotiana noctiflora; assembly: GCA_032618575.1. Classification (NCBI taxonomy): domain Eukaryota; kingdom Viridiplantae; phylum Streptophyta; class Magnoliopsida; order Solanales; family Solanaceae; genus Nicotiana; species Nicotiana noctiflora. Next base: position 58,871 of record JASVEL010002540.1, read on the forward strand.
TCATTTACTCAAAATGTTGATCGAAGTCAAACTTGGCCTTTGATAACTGTGATTTTTACATGATTTATACCCCTCCTTACCTAAGCTTTGTGCATAAATTGATATAGATTAGTCCTGAATTGCTTACAAGTTGCGCTTGATTGCAGGTTTGAGAGACTAGATGATAAAGATCACAAATCGGCTCAGGAAGGAGTGAAATATGCCAAGCATCAAGAGATGAGCTAAAGTGGGAATTAAATGACCTGTGCGGACCACAACCTTTTGTCATGCGGCTGCACAAGAGGATTCTCAAAATAACCAAGTCCAGGCAAGCCCTGCGTGGTTCGCACTATATTGACATGCAGAGGTGCAGGTAATGATCAGAGAACCTGCAAGTTGGATATAATTCCACGCGGACCGCATCCATTTCTACGCGGTCCGCAATGATGAACAAATAGAAGCTCAAAATACAAGGCATAATCCCACGCGGCCGCACACCATTTCTATGCGGACTGCGTGGGTGAATGATCAGAGAGTCAACACTGGAGAAAAATCAACGGTGCGGCTGCACATCATTTCCACGCGGACCGTGTGACTCAACCTATGCAGCCGCGTGGCATTTCTTGGCGGTCTGCGTTCCAAGATCAAATAGCTCAAAAATTTAAGGCCAGTTACCTTACGCGACCGCATGTGATTTCTATGCGGTCCGCGACAGACCCTCAGGGGTATTTTTGTCTGATTTTTTCTGTGTAGTATAAATAGCATATTTTACTTTTTTAGGCTAACTTCTTTTACATTGAACGAGCAGTTGCGCACAAGGCAACATTTAATGGCCTATTTTGGGCTATTTTCCATAGATTTAACATGGAATTAAGTGTATTAAATTTGTAGTTCATGTTTATGTCAATTTTATTTTTTCAATTTCTACTTCTTCCATGTCTAGCTAAACCCATTAGCTAGGGTTGTGGCTCAACCCTAGTGTAGGTAATTAATGGGTGTTTTTTCTTAATGTTTGGATGATATTGGGTGTTTGGTTTTGGGTTGATTGTATGTTTTTATTTAGATTTTGTGGTTGCAAACACTAAGTCTAGCTTAGTGGGCTTTGACTCTTATTGAGAAAGAGAGTCCATGACATCTCAATCAACCCAACAAGAATTTGGGATGGACCCATGAGAATGGTAGTCCCAAGTAACGGGTTAAACCTCGAGAGAGTAATTACACAACTTGAACCTTAAAGTTGTTTGGGCAAATTAGCCTACCCAATTGGCCTCGAGAGAGTCAATTGGGAAAAATTACTCTCTTTACCGAGAGGTATGAGAGTGAATACTAAAGTGAAACGGTTATCCAATTTTCCCTTAACTATCATCCTTGCATTAGCATTATATGCCCGTTAATTATTCACCTAGGCGAGTGCTACGGCCTTAGTGTCTTCTCCTTATTGCATACACCTTAGAGTTACAATTTAGCATAATCTAGTTCATAATTGTAGTTAATATATTTAGTTGATAAACAAAGAAAATAAAAAATGTAAGAAGTCAAATTAGAAGCTAAAACACTTTCTTGTCTTCACAAATACTTGACTCCCATAACTAGTTGCCTGAGGAAATTGACCCCGAAAACCACTATTGGGTAAAAGTTGTTAGCACTCACTCTTCTTAAAGGTTGAGTCCGCGACGATCAGCCTTTTAAGCCAACCTTAAGGAACCAAGTGTTCCTATTTTAACCCAAACTCTTCAAAATACCGAACCAACCATCCCTGCAAGTCATAAATCAATAAAAGCAAGTATGTGAAGTCTTATTTAGGGGAACGGGATTCTAGAAAGTAAAACAACCAGTCGAGTCGTTATAGTATATGTGACTATATCACCTCCATATCACACCAAAATGGGTCCCAAAAGAAGGTTAGGAATATATGTTGGGTTTGGATTTCCCTCCATTTTATCTACCTCGAAACATTAACGGGGGATTTATTCACTGCTCGATTTGTAGACTGTCGATTCGATGAGACACTGTTCCCAAAATTAAGGGGCGAAATTAAAATCCATCATTGTTTCATATTGATCCATGTGACTCTGTTTGTGAAAAAGAGGTGCAAAAGATTATTCATTTGACACAAATAACAAGTCAAATGCCAGATGTATTTACATATCTGAAAAGGATAACAAAATCACATATCCCTACAGAGAATGTTCCAATCCGTATTGATGTCTTTATTGGACAATCTTCTAGTGTCATAGCTAATGAGTTAAAAGCACGCCTAAAACATGATAGACCATTGGGTTCTAAGGAAAGAAATCCTAGAAAAAGGAAAACAAATGATCAAGATGACACTACGAAAGTGTCTCATAAACAAAATCCATGATTTAACCAATCTTGAGATTCATGAGGAAATCAATAATCTTGAGACTCAAGAAAATAAGGAACTATCAATAAATCCAATCAATATTGAAGAAATTTGAATTGATTGGATATAGTGGTGGATTATGTCTTTGAATATAATGTTACATCTAGCATTATGCAAGATAGTGAGGATCTTGAACCTCAATCTGTTGGAGAATGTCGACAAATATGTGATTGACCAAAATGGTAGGAAGCAATCCAATCAGAGTTGAATTCACTTGCGAAACCTGAAGGTTTTGTGCTTGTAGTCCAAATACCTAATAGTGTTAAGCATGTTGGCTATAAATGGGTATTTGTACACAATAGGAATGAGAAAATTGAGGTGCAAAGATATAAGTTATGCCTTATTGCACAAGAATTTTCACAAAGGCCTGGTGTCGATTATGAAGAGACATATTCACCCGTTATGCATGCGATAACATTCCGTTATCTCATTAGTTTTGATGTCCATGAAAAGCTTGACATGTATTTAATGGATGTGGTTACCACCTATCTTTATGGCTCACTTGATAATGAGATATTGATGTTCTAAACGTCAATACCACACAAGAGGGCGGGGTGATTATTGTGGTACCTAATTTTCGCACTAGAAGAACCTGGTTCTTCTAAGTGTTCTAACTACAGCAGTTTGCGGAATAATAAATGCTGAAAGTAAAGTACACAGATATTTTACGTGGAAAACACCTGGCTCAAAAGGTAAAAAAACTACGACCTACTACTCAGTAGGATTTTCCCAAACTCCACTAAAATCACTGAGCCAAAAACTTCATTTACAAAGACTCTTTGTAAACCTAAGGATTAACTCTAATCCCAGTGTGGCGCACAGCCTCAATTGTTGCGACACTTTCAAGTTAACTCTAAGTTGAATACCCAATGCACCTAATACAATTGCTTCTATAGAAGCTGAAAGGTACAATATGAAAACCTACTACAATTGAACTAAACTTTGAATAAACACAACGATGAAACTGGTTATTCTATCTTGGTTCAAGTAGCTTCAGATGTGCACACTTGTATCTCGCATATATTGCTTGCAAAATAGACTTGATTCTTTTTTCTCTCAAATATGCTTTACTTCTGCTTATGTGCATTACCTATAAAAGTGAACAACTTAGTTACTTAAATAGATTAGCAGTTAGAGTTTGATCAAGACTTTGTCGCTTATCCCTTTGTCGATTTTAGTCCTTAACTACTATATACTCTCATCCTTATCCTGGCTTAGGATTGTGCTCTCTTATCTTAAGAAGACTATTTCTCTTAGAACTCAATGCAACCTTTTCGATCATGTTCAGAAGATATTTATTGCATATGCCTCAGTGCATATCTTCTTCATGTGACTTCCATGTGCGGTGGTTATGACTAACTGTATTTCTCATGATGGATCACGTCCTTCTCCTGATGTTCATTTGTCAATCTTCAAAACTTGGCCAATAAATTCCCCCTTTTTGATAATGACAAACTCTATGCTTTTAGTAATCATAGAACCTGTGAACCTTGGCTGAAATATCAACACTTTGAACTTTTAGAGAATTCAATTTTCATAAAGAACCAGATTTTAAGTTTGGTCATAAACATCACTTGTTCAGATAAAACATTTTAAGCACATATCTTCCCCCTTTTGGCATCATCGAAAAGTTGCATAATTAAAGTGAATTCAGTCATTTAATCAGTACTCATGGCCACTGGGGCAGCTGCAAGTGAACACATTCTTTAGTTAACTCAACCTAGAAAATAACTATAAAGATCATATTTAACAAAAATAAGATAAGCTGCATTCATTAATAAGCAAGTAGTTCCTAGAATGCAGTCCTCAAAAAGAAAAATAGAATTATCCAACCATGAGCAAAATAAAGAAAGAAACATCTAAAAACTCCCAAAAATGGTCACTGGGGGGTCTTGACTGGTGCACACCAAGATAGAATAGCTAAGGCTTAGAAGAGCTAGAGGGTTGGGTTTGTAGTAGGTTCAACATTTGTTTGAGCATTCCTTCATTTTTCTCCTTTTCTCTTGCAAGTTCAGCTCTCAACCCATTTCTTTCTCCCTCCAATTCAGCAACTCTTACGTGAAGCCTTGCTATTTCAGCATCATTTGCTCCAACCTCCTGAACTAAGGCTCTGACCTTGCTATTCATAGGAGTTTTTGCTGATGAACCAGGTTCAACTGGAGTTGTGATGAGTAGATAGTCACAGGCTTGAATTGTTTTTCTACCAAAAGGTTCTTTGCTTTCCCACTTTTTCAGGGGAACATTTAATCTTTCAAGCAAAATTGTCAAGATAAATCCATGTGGAATGGTATGAGCTTTTGATCCATTTAGCACCCTGTCAAGTAGCTTCACAATGAAGGCAGGCCAGTTGATTTTCTTTCCATCATTCAGACATTGCATAAGTACCAGATCCATTTAAGTTGTTGTATGTCTCCTCTCTTGTCTGGGTAGAAGAAATTTGTTGACAAATTCGAAGAGCACTTTCTGGCCTCACTTCACTTTTCTAAACAACCCTGGCCTCAGGCACTTCTTTCTCTGATGTGGTGTCACAGAAATTTTTGGTAATCTAAAGATCAGTAGGCAATCCGTCTAGGCAAGGCCATCTCTGCCTTGTATAGTCATCGTATCCCTCACTAGGGATGCCAAAGATCTTTCTCAGCTTCACTGCACTAAACTTCACCTTGACACCTTTCACCTTGCTAGTCACTACCCCATTTTTTACTGTTCCATTTGCCATAAACTCAACAAGTTCAATCCTAGCCAACTTTCCATCCATCTGAAGGACCATGTTCTTCCAGCCTTGAGCTTCTAAAGCAAACAGAAGCTTTATTATCCCCGGCTCCTCCAGGTCCCTGAGCAGTCTTCCCCTTAAAAATTTTCTTTTGCCAAACATGGCATGTCTGTCCAGTTCTTTTACAGATTCTTCTTCTTCCTCCCCACTGTGAGCACGTGATTTTTGCCCTAGATGAGAATTACTCCCAAAAATTCAAAAATAGAATGATTTTTGTGTCGTTTGCAATTATTGTGGATTTTGTGTTATTTTCTCTCTTATTGTTTGCGTTGGCGTGTGCATGTTCATTAGTTTAAATAAATAAATAAATAAATAAATCTATATATAGTTAATTAATATTTTTTAAAGTAAGTTTTATACGGTGCAATTGTAGTTGCAGTTTAATTAGACAATTTGGAATTAATTGGTAAACTAAGTGTTTTATAAAGTGAAAAAAATATTAATAATAATGTATCTTACATTTTTAGTATTTAATTGTGTGATTTTCGTATAACACTGGTATTTAATCATTTGGGATAAAGATTAGTAAGAGTTATTAATATTTTTTAAAGTAAGTTTGATTTCATAATTTAATCTATGATTTTAGTTTTAAATTAGTAATTAAAATGAAATAAATAGAAAAGGAAAACAAAATTAATTAACAAAAGAAGGAACTCAAAAATTGGGCCATCTACATCAGTTTTGCCGAGGCCCAATGGAAATTTGATTAAATCCAGCCCAAAATACCTCCTCACCCAGTCCAACTGGACTCCTCAGCAACCAGGGAATGGCACCATTCCAGGAGCATCAATCCAGGCCGTCCACTTCAATTTATCCAACGGCCTCAATCACTCCGTTATACCCGACCCATTTCACTCCAAAGACCGATCCGGTCGTAAGCTAAATGAAGCGACGTCGTTTCCATTAATAAATGGATCCAAGTCGTTGATCTCATCAGATCGAACGGATAGGATTAATCCATTCATTTTAATATACCAAATCCCTCACTGAACTAAACACCCAAGAACCCTAGAGACATTCCGTCGCATTCCACCGTCCACCGCCTACCGGAAATCGCCTCACGGCGGTTCCGGTAGGCCAAACCACCCCAAATTAACACCGTAGAATCTCCCAAGCCCCCTCTACACAGATCTGGTAGTCGTTAGTCTCGAATATTGCTTGAACGTTTCGAATATTAGTTTGAAGTTCGCCGGAACTTGAACATTTACCCCAAACCGCCCCAAACTCACCCCAAGCACTCCCATGACCTCCCTCATACCCCTACTAACCCTGGTTTAGTTCGAATCTTGCCAGAAATGTTAAAGCCCCAAATTCGAGCCCCAAGAACCCTAGTTTTCAAGAAGCCCAATTCGAGCGGGATTAGTCGTCAATTGAGGTCCAAGGGACTTTAGTCTAGGGGTTCTCAATCGAGAACATCTCGATTAAAGCCTATTTGGCTTCAATAGTTCCAAACCAAGTTCGAACTTGGGTCGGCAGATTTTCGTCTCAGGTAATTCATTCCCTTACGTTTTCTGTTTGCATTCCGTATTTGTATTTGTGTTTTAGCTTTAGAAGTTGTTTTAGCATTGTCTGCTCTTCCCATCTCGACAGACCTTTTATTTGGTCAATTCATTTTTGCTCTTGTCTGTATCAACTCGTATTTGTTATGGTGATTACATTGTGTGTTTAATCTAATTAAGGTCGTCAAGCAATTAGTTCTTATCTGTTGGTCTCCTGAGTCTGCCCAGAACCCTGAATCACTGATTTGTTGGGCCTTTATTTGTTCTTGATTATATGTGTTGCGATCAAGTAAGTAAATGTTATAGACCAAGTAATCGACTAGATAAACACTATTGTAGGTTTGTTTAGGATGCCATTGGCATTGCAAGACTAATCCGAGCTACTATTGGTTTAACAGATTTTTGAATTAACAATGATGTTTGGATATAGCTGTAAGATGACTTGAATCAGAAGGTTAGTATTTTAGGATTAAAATGCCTGCACAGCCTAGTGGAACCTGCTGTACAGCATGGTATCCCACTAGCTCCCTGCACCTGCCAGTTTTTAATTAAAAGAACCCATACTCAGACACAATATAGTGGCACAAGCAGAGGGATGGGTCTGCCTAGGGGAATCTACTGGGCTGGGCAGAGATAGGGATGGGCAGGGGTTTAGTTTAGGATTTTGGTTGCCATCAGGAGTTGATAAGCATAAAGTTTGCACAAAATAGAGGGGGATCTGGAAAAAAAAGATAGAGAGAAAAAATACAATCGAAAAGGGCAGACACTTGGGAAAAGAAAAATTGATAAGTCTTAAGCATAGAGAATAGGGAGAGAAACATTTTTCCTGTTAAGCACTGTGACATTGTCTCAAAAATTAGAAACAGTTCGAGCTTCTCTTTGTTCCCATTTCACATTTGAAGTTACAACTAAAGGGTCTATTCGTTCGTTTGGCTTGGTCTTTGCTGTTTAGACTTTCTGGACACTGTTGTTGGTCTATTTTTAGGTTCTTTGGGGATTGATTTCTCTCCGGAATACTCAGTTTGTTCCCTGGGGTTGTATGCTGCTTGTTTCATAGGAGTTCTAATTTGTTATTGGTGGCTGATTACTGGGTTTTGCTATTGCCGTCTATTGGTTTTGTTGATAATTGCTGATTGGTTGCTGGGATACTCCGATTTGCTGAATTGTTGTGCTGTTGTTTAGCCTGAGTTGTTACTGATTTTTTTCTGCAATCTGCTGTTGTAAATCCAGGTATACTTTGAACACTCTGGATATAGCTTTGAATTGAAGTATGATGGGAGTCCGAATCAAGTCTGTTGATGTTATGAGATCATCTGAAAACTGTTAATTGAATCCATGGCTATCATCTTCACTGAAATCATCCGTTAGAGACATATTATGTGAATTGTTAGCTTTAGGATTTGGTCAAAGTTGAAATGTTATCTAATAAATATGACTGTAATTGCGTTCCTCTAAATCTGTACAAATCAACAGTGTGAATGGTGTATAATTGCTTATGATTGGGTGAGGTAGTAACTAGCCATTGATGTAGCTTAATTTGTAGTCCTTTTGCTATATAGATAGTTGTGATACAACTGCAGAAAGTAATCCAAATATGTTCAAGTTTAGTGTATTACTGGTACCACAATTCATCAGCATGCTTGAACAACAAGTTTGTGTCTTCAAATTATAACGATTGATTAGGATTCTTCACATTATCTCAAAAATTCTCTTTTAGGACATCTTAGCTATTATAGATTTACCTTTCAAAAATAAATGAGACGAGCCCCGCTAAATAACGGATAAAGCATGATGCCCTCGTACAGGTATATATTCAAATGATTAGAATTTTGGGACGAGACGTTTAGCTAATTTCATGGCCTTTCGCAAAGTAGTAATATGTTAGTTACTTTAGGTGTGGGTTTAATCCTTTTTTTTACTTTCTTAAAAAATGAGTGTGCATTTCATGCAACTCGAATCCAAATTCAGCAACGTTGAATAAGAATGTGTCGAGGATCCGGGTGCATTTCATGTGACGTGATCCGAAAACATGTTCTTAAACAACGTTCATTTTCTTAAGTAGTAAGACAAAAGCGGTAAATAACATTATGATTGCACTGTGGGATAATATGTTTTAAAATCAAGTACTTTAGCCAAATACGACAGTTGAGCGACCGTGCTAGAACCACGGAACTCGGGAATGCCTAACACCTTCTCCCGGGTTAACAGAATTCCTTATCCGGATTTCTGGTTCGCGGACCGTTAAATAGAGTCAAGCTTTTCCTCAATTCGGGATTCAAACCGGTGACTTGGGACACCATAAATCTCCCAAGTGGCGACTCCGAATCTCTTAATAAATGAATCCCATTTTGATTGTCCTTCAATTGGAAAAACTCCTCCGCGCCCTCGCGGGTCAGCGTAAAAAGGAGGTGTGACAGCTCTGGCGACTCCACTGGGGACACAAACCCAGAACCAATGGTTCAGGGTTTAAGAATTCGAGCTTTGAATAATTGTTATATTTGGCTTATTATTATCTGATTTTATTATATGTTTGTATTTAATGTGTTAAATGTTGCTTTTACCGCTTTGATATTTTGTGAATTGTACATATAAAATGTGCCGAAACCAATCTCCTCTCTGAGTCTTCTAAATCATGAAGAAGGGTCCACTTCGTGTGACTTCTTTTCTGTATAGTGTCTAATTCCCACTTTAGAACGAGGTTTGGATAAGTTACAAAACCGGTGAAACTTCTGTATTCCCGGGTTGCTGCCTCCCCCTCGGCTCGAGCTGTCCGCTCGGGTAAGCCAGGTCTAGAACAATAAACCCAGGTTTTTGAACCTAGAATAACAAAGCTTCATGCCGGATCCCTAGTAGGAACGTTTATTTGCATCATGTTGCATTTGACTTAGGGGACTCAACAAAGGGGTTGGGTCCGTCTAGGACAGGTGACCTGAAATGAAAAGACCATCCTGCTGCATCCTGTTTGTCTTACGCATTTATCTGCTTCTGACTTGCATGCTGACCGGTTTTAAATAAGGAAAATTTAAAAAAAAAAAAAAGAAAGAAAAATAGTGTGTCTTATTCTTGAAATAGATAAAAACAGTTTACTTGTTTTTTTTTAGTAAAATGCATAAATAAATAAAATAATAATAATAATAATAATAAAAAAAAAAGAAAAAAAAACAAATAGTTTTCATTTACAGATTGTAGTTTGTTTTATTAAAACCGAACTACGTGAGTTTGATTCTCATTGGATGTGAGATACGTAGGCAACCTTTATCAGGTCCAACTTCACCTTTTGTAAAAATAGCCAAAATATCGAAACTAACTTTTTTGTACTAAATAAGTCGGTGATGCTGTTTTCAAAAATAGCCGAATGTTCCCGAAAGGGACGCCGGAAGGCTGATTTCGTATAAACGGCCACCTTTGGGTCAATTTTTTGATTTCAATCAATTTACCCCCGCAGCCTTAAAATCTTCGTCCCCGAGACGTTGAAAGGCCGTGATTGAAAACTGAGTTTTTTATTTAGCAAAACAAAGTTTTTTTCTTTATTTAAATCACCTTAATAAATGTGCAGGATGAGCACGAATCAGAATAAATCATTTTCAGCCTGTAGCGAGGTCCCTCAGCAGCTCCACATTTGGTGGAACGATTTGGAAGACAGTAGCATAAAGATAATGGAAAGATTTTTGGGAGGTTTTGTTAATCTGCTTAATATCAAGCCAAGGAAAGACATCATCGAGGCACTGATATCGTTCTGGGATCCGACCCGCAATGTGTTCCGTTTTGTCGACTTTGAACTGACACCCACGCTAGAGGAGATTGCAGGCTATGCAGGATTAAATAGGAAATTAAGAGGGCAATACCTGCTTTCACCAAGACCGGTGTCTCCGCATGGGTTTCTGGATTTGCTAAGCATTAGTCGGAAGGTGAAAAATGATGATTTATTAGGAGGATGTTGCGGTCTCCAATTCTTATACCAACGGTACGGCACTCCTCGGGGTTTTGAAGAGTCAAACCTTGGACTAACTCACGCAGGGAATAGAACCAAGTGTGAGGCCAGACGAATTCTAGCATTCATAACGACGTTCTTAGGGATTGTGATTTGTCCACGCGAAGATAAGAAAATAGAGATAAATCTTGTAGGAATAGCCGATGTTGCGATCAAAAAGGCTACCAGCACGGTAGTCCCTTTGGTTTTGTCCGAAATCTATCGAGCCTTGACTGTATGCCGAGAAGGGGGCAATTTCTTTCAAGGATGCAATCTGTTACTCCAATTGTGGATGCAAGAACACCTCCATCACCGGACACAATACATGAACCATGGGTTGACTGGAAAAAACTGTATTAGGGGTTTTGAGGAACGGATGATAGGCGCTGTATTCCCCGAAGGCGTCGAAGCATGGCTTGCACGACTAAGCTCAATAGAAGCCGATCAGGTTGAATGGGCGTTCGGGTGGTTACTCGATACTGAAGTAATATATATGGCAGCCGAAGAGTGTTATATTCTTCCGATGGGGATCCGCAGTGTCCAACCATATGTTCCTCATCGTGTATTACGTCAACTAGGAAGGTTTCAGGTTATTCCTACTGATCAAGATCCGAGAAAGCACGCCATTGAGTTGAGCCCAGGAGTCGTATTCCCCGAAGAAAAGATTAGAAAGCTGTGGCATAAATGTAGATTCCTTGAGCCTAAAACTATGGTTCATGAACTGGCTAACGGTGAGGTAGATCCAAAGTACAATGTGTGGTTCGGGAAAAGGTTTCAGATTCGTTGGAAATGTTCTAAAAGAGCCCATGTCCAACAGTTCACGGAAGATTCACAGGAGCAATGGAATTGGCTAGCAAAGGAGGAAGGGTACAAGACGAAGATTGGTAGGATAGAACAGCAGGTCCGGGACCTTCAATTCGAGAAGAGTATGCAAGCTGCAGCCGACGAGGGAGATAAAAAGAAGTTGGCACAAGAAAATGACTTGTTGAGAGCCCAAATCCAGCAAATGAAAAGGGATGCTGAAAGACAATTGAGGAGTCGATCAGACGAAAAATTGCTAAGGGGTTTAAAAAATCAAGTCATATATGTCCAAAAAGAATTGGAAGAGTCAAAGGCCCAAACGATGAGGATCCGTACTAGCTGGAGAAGGGAGGCACATCAACAGGCACTTCATCTACAGCAAGTGGAAAAAGATTATACTGAGGTCATCACCAGTCTGAGAGAAGCAAATGTTACCCTCAGGGAACGGGTCTTCAAACAAGCCCGGGATGCCAGGGTAGATCTCGACCGTTGCCACAATTTGATGGCCCGACTGCAAGAACAAGTGGATAGGCTCTTAGATCAGGTCACCAACAACGCTCGAAGATTGGGGGCGAAGAACCAGCGGATAGAACAGCTACTCAGAGAAAGGAACATGATCAAAGACAGAATTGAAGAGATCGGGCATTATGTCACCATGAAGTGCTTAGCTTGTGAACAAATGCCCCGCGCCACCCTTTTTGCTTTGGTTATGGACTATGTTCATCGGATCATGAGAGAGTTAAGGGGACTACACAGGGACCTCACACCAAGGCCCGCGGCAAGGCCGGACGATGCCTCGCGGGCCCCTAGGAGTTTAAGAGCATTAGGCTATTGATTAAAAGAGGTATTTTTTTTATTTTTATTTTTTGACATTTTCAGTATTTTTATGTTTTTTTTTAGTCAAGCATTTCTCTCTTGTTGTTGATGTTTTGTGACCATAAAGGTTTTTCATTATGAGAATTCCAGAATTTCGCCACAATCTTGTTACCAGAACTACGCTCGGTCTGATTCACGCGGGGACGTGATACGTAGGCAATCCACATAAGGTTCGACCGTCACTTAAAAAAAATGGTTAGTTGATAAAAATGCTAATAACAAGCGAGGGTTTCAAAGCTAATTGAAAAGAGAAAAAGCTGGAATGACGCATGTGGTAAATGCATATAGAAATGGTTAACTGATTAGGTGCATTGCATCCAACGTGCGATAACGTATCTGTTAAACTCAGTAAGCTAACGAGTTTGTTGCATTCCAGAAAAGTTTAGCAGCTGACTTGATAGAATATACTGGCCAGCCACCATTATACTAGATCTAAAGGGCCAATTCCAGAAAGCATGTCTAGTTCCGGTAAAAGTCCCAAGGAAGAGAAATCAGAGATACAGATCATGAAAGAGGAGGTAGAGCGGTTGAGACAGAAGATAACAGAGATGCACCTAGCCTGGGCTAGGGGACAGTCCTCACCAAACCTCCCTACTCTCGCATCAGCTCCAGAACATCCACCCATTGATCCTTCGACAAGCGCCCCGATCTATCCATACTATCAAGGGGAAAACCCTTATACCACCCACACTCCACCAGCCAAACAAAATCCTCCTCCCCCGGTCACCCCTGTTTTTGTGGCACCTCCACCTGCTACTCTACAAAGGCCGTCCGGCGAGCCGCATGTTCAAATCCATGACAATCATTGTTATTCTCCTGAGCCTACCTTTAAGGCTCCTGAACCGCATTCACACACCCCTCACCGGGATAACCCGGCAGAACCGGAAAAGCACTTCCAAAGTTTGGAGCATGAGGAAGTTATTCGAAAAGTTAAAAGCCTGGAGCAGTCCTTCAGGAATATGCATGGTTTGGGCAACCAGGTCAGTGTCGCTTACAAAGATCTATGTCCATTCCCAGATGTAGCTGTCACACCTCCCTTTTTACTACCCCACATACTTAAATGCGTATAAATACACTTGTAGGGTATACCCCGACGCTCAATTACCCAAAACGGATAAAATAACGTAAGGGAAGGAGTTTTTCCAATTTAAGGACAATCGGTTCGGGATTTTATTAGAGATTAATCAGAGTCGCCACTTGGGAATGACAATGGTGTCCCAAGTCACCGGTTGATCCCGAATCCGAGGAATTTTGACTCTTTAAAATGTCTGCGAAGCAGAGGTCCGGATAAGGAATTCTGTTAACCCGGGAGAAGGTGTTAGGCACTCCCGGATTCCGTGGTTTTAACACGGTCGCTCCACTGTCGTTTTTTGACTTTTGTTTGACTCAATTATAGATTTTAACAACATAATGTGCTTTTATGTTAAATATCATTTTTAGGAATTTGCGGTATCGCGAAAACACGCCTCGAGTCATACCGCAACCAGTACGCCTATGACTTTTGATGTATTTCAGCTTTACCGAGATTTGGATTTGAGTCGCACCAAGTGCACACTCGTTCATAGGAAGGTATATTAAAATCGTGCCCTAAAGTAACGTCTATCGGCTTTTAAATCTTTTGGGAGAAGCTATGGAATTGGCTATTAGCTTTCCCGGATCTATTTGTATTAAACCATTACTAAATGGGGGCCCCGCTTATTATTCGGGCGAGGCTCATCCCAATCTAATTTTAAAGTTCGATCCTATTTCAGTTCAACTACATTTGCTATACCTTGTTTTTGCCTTATTCGTATTGCTATTACTATAATAATCCAGGCCCATAATTTTCGCTGTTCATTAGGCCCGGTCTCTTCACTTCGCTTAACTAGATCAGCATCAGCCCAGGCCTTAAAGCCCAGGCAGTCTTCAGGCTCGCACTCGAGACTTTGACGTAATTCATGTCGCGGGTTAAGATTGTTTATATAACAGATTGAAATAACTAACATCAGAAACGTAAACAGAATAGAATGAACTCAAAATGTTTTATTCATTAAAGAGAAATCAGTATACAACCTATCATGAATCAATTATCTACTACACCTCAGACTAGAGCTAAAGACTATTTATGATCTCGACCTTTGTTAACAAGTTGATACTAACATTAACAGATTCTAAAGGAGAACAATTCGATTATTCCAGAAGTTCATAGAGTAATTAAACTAATTATCTACAAATGACCAAAAACTAAGTAATTAACCTATACATGACAGTGCTTAATCAATCCAATTATTTACTAATGTCAACTGAATTATCCAAGACTAAATGATCTATTCATATGTACACAAGTATATTGTTGATGCTAGTTCAGCTTAACTTATGATATGCCATGAACCCCAGTAGCGAATGAACTACTACTTCTTCTGCCTATTTTTCTCTTTTGGACCTGTTATACCACTTTATAGCTATGTTCGAACACTAATTTTAACACCAAACTGGACCCGTTTTAACATCATGGCCTATTTCACTTCTCATTTTTTAAACTTATTCAAATATTAAAAATTAGTTAACGAAACATATTAACTAAGTGACGTTATTACTATTAATGCATGCAAGTGAGTTGATTGACTCTGGTTTTAACGAGATTCCTATTTAACTAAATGATGAGTAATTTACGGCTATACTATCATTGTTCTACTGATTTCTTCATATCTTATTTCATTACCAGATTATTAATCTTGCAGGAGTTATTAATCAACTTGTATTTTAGAGCTCTTACCTAATTAAACTAAGTGGTAAGCTATCTATATTATACTACTACTATACTACTACTACCACACTAATTATTACAGCATTTTTGTTTCTGTTTTTCTTTGCTATCTACTACAGCATACTACAAAATTAAAAGTGAAGCTACAAACAAAAAAATAATTCCAAGTCTTCATTTCTATTCAGCAAATTTCATTACAGCTTCTTTACGAGTAGAAGAGTACCTGGATCACAGAGAAGAAGACCAATGAGTCTAGGGGATTAAGCAAGCAAATAACAGCAAGGGTTCGAACAAGGCAATGCAACAGTGATTATGACTGAAGATCCACAAAGCCAAAAATATCACAGCAACAACAATAGAAACCCAGCAGCAATCAAACCAGCAGAAAACCAGATAATTGATCAAGCCAAACAACCCAAAATCAGAAACAAATAGGCGAATTTTAACTCGAGAAATCCCAGAAAATCCTACTGTTTTTATGCTATTTTCACTCTCAAGCTAATGAATCTCAGAATGCTAATGTTGGAACCCCAGATATATTTCTTATATTACTCAGATTGGAACCCCCGGATATATTTCTTATATTACTTTCTGAAATCCCCCTTTTCAGCCTCATTCTTAGAGGTATATATAGATATTTTTTAGGGCTGAAAACTTGGGGAGGAAGTATGGGATTAATCCCACTTCCCCCCTCCTAAATTTATGAATTATGCACTTTAGCCCCTATTTCAGTTATGAAAAACCCTTCCAGCATGTGCTGGAAGGTTCTAAAAGATTCCTTTTAGGGCCTTTTACTAGTATGACCTTAGGGGTTTGAGATTTTTACAGATTTCCCATTTTTAGGAGACCATTATACCCCTAAATCTCTGCAAAATTGCAGAAATCAGGAGCATGAATGACTCCATTACCCTTTTAAGTTCTAACTAGTTACTATTTTACCTTTTCAATTCCCAATTGTGCCCCTAAGGGCACTGCTGATTTACCAGCTTACCTAGGGCAATTTTCAGCTTGTTTTGCACCTATTTAACTAATGGCCAGCCCTGGCATTAGTATTTAAGGGCTGGCCAGATTTATTTTAAGAAACTAATTCAATTTTAGCCACTTTTAAACTGATTCCAGTCAATTAAGACCAATTTATTTCAAATTAAAGCTAATTGCAGGCATAGCCTGTTTTATTGTTATGATTAAACTATTTAAAACTTAGCCAGTCTCAAGTTGAGACTTGGCTTTGGCTATTAAGGCCAATTACTGAACATTTGGGCCCAAAACCATTTGCAGGTTTGGCCATTTCATGCTCAGGGCTCTAAAGAGAGCCTGGGCTAGTCTGCATTTGCAGACATAGCCCCTTTTGCACAACCAGCCACTGTTAACAGTGAGCTGTGTGTTAGGGCTTATAGAATTGGTCAACCCCTTGCAAGGTTGACCATTCTTAGGCCAATTATTTAACTTATAGCCTAATTATGATTTTCAGTTTTAGTCCTATTTAAAAACTAACCATTTTCATAGAACCTAATGCTAACAGCTATAACCAATCCACCTAAGGTCTAAATGATCAATCAGACATTCATAAGAAGCCAAATCTAGCAAAACTTAAGCATTCTTAACATGAATTGCATACAGAAACACATATGATCCAAAAAACATGCATTAACCAACTCAAATTCAGAGAGAACATTAGATATGGTTGAATTCTAGTCAACTAACTCATTCTATTGGATTGTATGTGATGCAGGGTGAATTCATGTCAATTCATACCTAGTTATTACTAATTCAAGTCATATGAAAGTTTGATCAATTTCAGAACCTTTAGAATTCATGGCACAATTACACACATAAACACCAGTTTTCATAAACAATCAACACAGCCTAGATTAGCAGAGAAGACAATTAAGATCCTATTTCAAACTCTAAACCTAGAATCATGATAACCCAATGAAACAAGGAAAGCATGAGACTAAAGCCAAACATGTGAAGAATCTTAGTCATGCTTTCAATATGAATCAGGAACTAACAGTCAATAAGTCTTGGAGTAAAGAACCATAGGCTTAACATGACAAATAACAGGATCTCAACCTAACAGGCTAAAGATGAGCCAGCTAAGAAGCCTTAAGACTAATTATCAGAGCAACATTGCACAAAGATATGAAATAAACTATTGAATCATGGGAACATAATCAACCAGAGCCAAATTATGGACAAATCATTAATCAGAAAAGGAGATGAAACAGATACAAAAATCCTATAACTAACATATTGAGAAGAACTAGTTGAGATTTAGAAGAAAGACAGATTAACATATGAGGATATACAAGACCAATTGTAGCAATAGAAGACAAGCAGAAAGAAAAAAAACATAGAATTAAACCGAACAAACCCTAAGTTAACATGCTTGACACAAACTAAGAATCTACAGGATAGAAAAAGACATACTGAGACATCCAAGACAAGATAAACACTGATGAAAACAAAGCAAGCAAGGCAAAGCCCTAGAACTAACATGAAGAACATAAACAGAACAGACATTCAGGCATGCAAATACACGAATCAAATAAGAACTACAAAAAAATAAAGAAGGTAGGGGTCGGGGGAACTTAGCTTTGCGGGGCCTGTCCCCCGAGCTTCCTATTCTCTTTTCTTTTCCTTTTTTATTCTCTCAGACTCTCCCAGACTCCTTTTATTCTCTTTTCTTGTTTTCTTTTTCTTTATTCTTTTCCAGATATCTTTTTTTTTCAATTTTTCCTCTGGTCTTTCTCTTAGGCTCAAAGGGGGAGCCTTTTGGGATTCTGGGTTGTATGGTGGTGTTTGGGTGAGGAAAAGGTGAGGTCTTGGAAGGGTTTGAAGTTCTGAGTCGCCGGAGTTAGGTTTCCGGCGACCTTCTTCGGGATATTCGAGAAGTTCAAGGGATATTCGAGAGGTGTGACTAGTATGGTTGGATAGATCAGAGAGAAAGGGTTCGAATGGCATTGGTTTCAGGCGGATCTTCATACTTTGGTGGTCACCGGCGAAGATTTCGGTGACCGGGACTTCGAAGAATAGGGTATTTTTCTGGGGTTTTGGGTGTATTATGAAATGAAGAAGAAGGAGAAGAAGAGAGGAAAGGTAAGAGGAGTCGGCGACCACCGTAGGAGTGGTGGCCGCCATGGCCGTTGAGGATGAAGATGATGAAGAAGATGAGAGATTAGGGCGGCCGAGTCTCTAGGGTTCATGAAATGGGCGAGACATTCAGACAAAGCCCTTTTATAGGCCTACCGTCCCAGATAATCTCGACCGTTCAATTGATGGAGATCGACGGCTCATACGCGCGTTACTAAAACGGCGTCGTATCGTCACTTATGAGGCTAAGGCCATCAACCGTTAGATCAATTAGAACGGACGGCCCAGATCGCTTCTCTTAATTAATTAACGCTAATAATCCTGCTATTAATCCCGACCGTCAGATCTGTCTTGATGGACGGATGAGATTGGATCTCTCCACAGATCGACGGGCCACTTCACTGGGCCAATTCACTGGGCCAAACCAATTCACATCCCTTTGGCCCAAAGCAATTATACACAACGTATTTCTTTGTATTTTCTGATGTTAATCAATTTTTATGTATTTTCTTTTATACTTTTTTTTTCTTTTTTTTTTTATGAAAAATTATAAATCCTAATTTACTATTTACTCTAATTTTCTAATATTTTTTTGCAATTTTTCTGCTATTTTTCTTTATTTTCTCCTATTTAAGCTATTTTGCTAATTTTCTAATTAACTAAACTAACAAATTAATTACTACTATTTTTTTTTTATTTTTTCTAATTTTTTACTTATTCAAACACACAAAATATAACTAATTTCAAACAAAGCAAGTAATTGCACTCAAAAACATTTTATTTTAATTTTGGAATTTAAAGGCTTAGTGCAAAAATCATGTGCTCACAATTGTGTCATTTACAAGTCAAATAAACGTAACCCATTTCAAACTCATAATTACACTAAGTTGGTAAAAAACCGACCCCGGGACCGCTGTCCGAAAGATTCAGAAAATTATACCAATGCGATACTCGTCTTGCCACGAGTCCGTGCATATAAAATTTGTCGAAATCGGAGTTCGGGAAGGTCTTGTAGTTTAAAACTACCAGACTTTACTGTTGCATTGACACTGTTATGACCTGCTGACTTACTCCTTATTACACCGGGGGGGAAAATGTAAAATGATGAAGCTATTCTAAGCTATGATCGTACAATTACAATTGTTCCTAATCTAGCTTTTGCTCTTCTTCCCTTTCCGGTGATGCAGAATCTTCCCTTTTTGTTGATTTTCTTCGATGCTGACTCTCTTTTTTGTTGATTTTCTTGTTTTTCTTGTTGACTCTCTTTTTTGTTGATTTTTCTTGTTTTTCTTGATGACTCTCTTTTTTGTTGATTTTCTTGTTTTTCTTCACCTCGGACTGAACCTGCTTAAAACAAAACGACAAACTACCTTTTTTTTTTCTTTTCTGCCCCAGTGTGGGCTTTTTTAACTGTATAAACCATGATGTGCAAAAAATATTCCCGTATTAGAAGGTGGGCGCCTAACAGAATTTAAACGTGCAATGCGATGCAGAAAACATTCCCGTATTTGAAGGTGGGCGCCTAACAGAATTTAAACGTGCAATGCGAATGCAGAAAATATTCCCGTATTAGAAGGTGGGCGCCTAACAGAATTTAAACGTGCAATGCGATGCAGAAAATATTCCCGTATTTGAAGGTGGGCGCCTAACAGAATTTAAACGTGCAATGCGATGCAGAAAATATTCCCGTATTTGAAGGTGGGCGCCTAACGGAAATTAAACGTGCAATGCAGAAAAGTATTCCCTCAGCCTGAGGACTGGGGAGTGGATTTTAAAAGATGTTACCTTCCTCTTTTTGGTATTCTTTTTCTGCCCCAGTGTGGGCTTTTAACTATATAAACTATGATGTGCAGAAAAAATATTCCCGTATTAGAAGGTGGGCGCCTAACGTGCGATGCAAAATGCAGAAAAATATTCCCGTATTAGAAGGTGGGCGCCTAACGGAATTTAAACGTGCAATGCGAATGCAGAAAATATTCCCGTATTTGAAGGTGGGCGCCTAACCGAAATTAAACGTGCAATGCGAATGCAAAAAATATTCCCGTATTAGAAGGTGGGCGCCTAACGAAATTTAAACGTGCAATGCGATGCAGAAAATATTCCCGTATTTGAAGGTGGGCGCCTAACCGAAATTAAACGTGCAATGCAAATGCGCAGAAAATATTCCCGTATTAGAAGGTGGGCGCCTAACGGAATTTAAACGTGCAATGCGAATGCAAAAAAATATTCCCGTATTAGAAGGTGGGCGCCTAACGGAATTTAAACGTGCAATGCGAATGCAAAAAATATTCCCGTATTTGAAGGTGGGCGCCTAACCGAAATTAAACGTGCAATGCAAATGCGGAAAATATTCCCGTATTTGAAGGTGGGCGCCTAACGGAATTTAAACGTGCAATGTGATGCAGAAAAGTATTCCCGTATTTGAAGGTGGGCACCTAACGGAATTTAAACGTGCAATGCGATGCAGGCAAATATTCCCTCAGCCCGAGGACTAGGGAGCAGATTTTAAAAGATGTTACCTTCCTCTTTTTGGTATTTTCTTTTTACCAACTTATCTCTTGCCTGTGGATTTCTCCACTTATTCGGCAAGCTTTCTCTTTTTGGTATTTTAAATTTTCCACATTGGTCACATTCACTTTAAAGTGATTAGTGACAATTTGTTCTTGCATGAAACAAAATTTATTAGATATAAACTGCTGGCAACTGGCATCCGCCATCCCCACTTCTTATTGCTTCCTTTGTTTTTGCTTTCTCATGTTGCATGGCTTTCAACTTCTTGTCTCTTGCAGACTCTTTTTGTATTTTTCTCATTTCTTCATTTTTGTTTTGTTTTCTTTTCTTTGG
Organism: Nicotiana noctiflora; assembly: GCA_032618575.1. Classification (NCBI taxonomy): domain Eukaryota; kingdom Viridiplantae; phylum Streptophyta; class Magnoliopsida; order Solanales; family Solanaceae; genus Nicotiana; species Nicotiana noctiflora. The sequence goes on from JASVEL010002540.1 coordinate 79,853, forward strand.
CCATGTTTGCCAAGCTTCTTTATTCCTTTTCCCCAATCTTCTATCCTTTCTGATCCAGTGTTGTTTCAACTTCCGTTATCAGGAGCCGGTAGTTAGCTCTCAAAAGGGTAAATGCAGAAAAAATGAAAGAAAGGTAAGGGTATTTTGGAGAGATGACGGAACTTATCTGGGTATTTGCTGGCTGATTCCGCTGACCATGCCATGTATTTAAACTCCGACCCAGTTCGTTCCAATCATTATTCTGACTCTGAATTGCCTTTGACCCAAAACCGATACTCTTTTTTGTTGCCTTTTCTCTTTTTGATAGTCCTCACGATCGACTTACGGTGCCTCGAAAGGTTTTCAATAATAAGACTCTCTCATTTATTCTCTCAACCTCACAATCATCTCACAGTGCCGACTAAGGTTTTCACCGATGAGACTCTCTCATTTTATTTCTCTCAACCTCACAATCGTCTCACAGTGCCGGCTAAGGTTTTCACCGATGAGACTCTCTCATTTTTTTATATTTTCTTTTTTCCTTTTTGTATTTTGTTTTCTGTTCCACGGGTATTGTCCGATACTTCGCTCCTCCTTCGTTGTATTTGTTATCATTTCAAAATTGATCAGAAGGTCTTTCTTTGGAATGTAGCGTGGTTTTTGGACGGGATAAGAAAGAAAGATATAAAGGCTCAAAATTTCAACGAGGGTAAAAAATATTTACAACTCTCGGAATTATTAAAACATAACTTCTGCCCCAGTTTCAATATGTGGGGAATTTTGGATTTTTTTTTTATTGTGACTGAACCTCAGAGAGGCTGCCTACGTACCCTTTCGGGATCAAGTCAGATGTAGTTCATCCAACTTTATAAGTTAGATGGATTTCTTTTTGACTTTTTCCCGATTTTTGTCTTTTTCTCTTTTTTTTTTTTCATTTTTTCATTTTTTTCATTTTTTCATTTTTTCATCATTTCATTTTTTTCATTTTTCCATCATTTCATTTTTCATTCTGGCAATTTCGATCTTTTTGCACTAGAGCGATTTCGAGAGAGGGATATGAAAGAATTCATTCATTAAGGCTCAAGGGGTTATCAATGGATAAAGTGTTTGGATAGAGAATAAAACGCCTTCGTCATTTCAATTCCAAAATCACAACAAAATACAAAACATACAATTGAAAAGGAATCATACATAGTATCTTTTGACCGCATCTGAATTGATAGCAGTCTCTACGCACTTTCCTTCAACATCAGTTAAATATAATGCTCCATTGGACAACACCCGTGATACCACGAACGGTCCCTGCCAATTCGGTGCAAACTTTCCTTTTGCCTCTGCCCAATGTGGTAAGATACGCCTCAATACCAGTTGTCCGACTTCAAACTTTCGAGGTCGTACCTTCTTATTATATGCTCTGGCCATTCTCCGCTGATACAACTGCCCATGGCAGACTGAGGCCAATCTCTTCTCATCAATCAAATTCAACTGTTCTAACCGGGCCTTTACCCATTCATCGTCATCTATCTCAGATTCGGCTATAATTCGCAATGACGGTATTTCTATTTCTGCGGGTATAACAACCTCCGTTCCGTACACCAGTGTATAAGGTGTGGTTCCGATAGAAGTACGTACCGTCGTGCGGTAACCCATAAGAGCAAAGGGTAACTTTTCATGCCACTGCCTGGATCCTTCCACCATTTTTCGGAGAATCTTCTTGATATTCTTGTTAGCCGCTTCTACCGCTCCATTCGCCTTTGGCTTGTAAGGTGTGGAATTGCGGTGCGTGATCTTAAACCTTTCACAAACTTCCGCCATGAGATGACTGTTTAAATTGGCTCCATTGTCCTGTGATAATCACCTTGGGGATTCCAAATCGGCATATGATATTCTCGTGCACAAAATCCACCACCGCTTTCTTCGTCACCGCCTTGAATGTCTTAGCTTCGACCCATTTGGTGAAATAATCAATTGCAACTAGAATGAACCTGTGCCCATTAGAAGCGGCTGGATCTATTGGGCCAATGACATCCATGCCCCAAGCAACAAAGGGCCATGGTGCCGACATTGTGTGTAACTCATAAGGCGGGGAGTGGATCAGATCCCCATGTACCTGGCATTGATGGCATTTCTTTACATACCTGATACAATCACGCTCCATCGTGAGCCAGTAGTACCCCGCTCTCAAAATCTTCTTTGCCAAAACATATCCGCTCATATGGGGTCCGCATACTCCAGCATGTACTTCGATCATGATTTCATTTGCTTGTTGTGCATCTATGCACCGCAACAAACCCAAATCTGGTGTTCTTTTGTATACCACTCCTCCACTAAAGAAAAATCCATTGGCTAGACGCCTGATGGCCCTCTTCTGGTCTCCAGTGGCTTGCTCAGGGTATTTGCTAGCTTTCAAGTATTCTCTGATATCATGATACCACGGCTCTCCATCCGACTCTTCTTCCACAGCGAAGCAATAAGCGTTCTGATCTCGGACTTGGATCTGGAGCGGATCTATATATGTCTTGTCCGGATGATGCAACATAGAGGACAATGTGGCCAAAGCATCTGCAATCTCATTGTGCATTCTCGGGATGTGCTTGAACTCTATAGACTGGAATCTTTGAGACAACTCGTGCAAGCAATACCGATACGGTATCAATTTCAAATCTCGTGTCTCCCATTCTCCTTGAATTTGGTGTACCAAGAGATCCGAGTCACCCATGACCAAAATCTCTTGAATACCCATGTCAATTGCCATCCTTAATCCCAAGATGCACGCCTCATATTCGGCCATATTGTTGGTACAGAAAAATCGAAGCTGAGCCGTAACGGGATAGTGTTGACCCATACTTGAAATGAGTACTGCTCCGATACCAACGCCCCTGCTGTTGACGGCTCCGTCAAAGTACATTTTCCATCCTGGTCTCTCATCTTGCTCCATCTCCTCAACAAGCATTGCCTCTTCATCCGGAAAGTATGTTTTCAATGGTTCATATTCATCATCCACCGGATTCTCGGCTAAGTGGTCCGCAATAGCTTGTGCCTTCATTGCCGTACGAGTTACATAGACAATGTCGAATTCCGTGAGCAGAATCTGCCATTTGGCCAGTCTTCCCGTAGGCATAGGCTTCTGAAATATATACTTCAGAGGATCCAGCCGTGATATCAAGTACGTGGTGTATGCTGACAAATAATGCTTTAGCTTCTGAGCCACCCAAATCAATGCACAACAAGTTCTCTCCAGTTGGGTATACTTCACCTCGTAGGATGTAAACTTTTTGCTGAGGTAGTAGATGGCTTGTTCTTTCTTACCTATCTCATCATGTTGACCCAGTACACAACCGAAAGAGTTATCTAGTACCGTCAGATACAAAATCAAAGGTCGCCCTGGTTCTGGAGGTACTAACACCGGAGGATTGGCCAAATATTCCTTGATCTTGTCAAAGGCTTCCTGACACTCGTCGGTCCATTTAACTGCTGCATCTTTCTTCAACAACTTGAAGATCGGCTCGCATGTTGATGTCAATCGAGCAATGAACCGACTAATGTAATTCAACCTTCCTAATAAGCTCATGACCTCCTTCTTGTTCTTCGGCGGAGGTAGACTTTGAATAGCCTTGATCTTTGATGGATCCAGTTCAATACCTCGCCGACTCACAATAAACCCCAGTAGTTTCCCCGAAGGTACTCCAAAAGCACACTTCGCCGGATTGAGTTTTAGATTGTACCTCCGGAGTCTTTGGAAAAACTTCCTCAAATCTTTCACATGATCGGGTTGTTTTCTGGACTTTATGATGACATCGTCCACATAAACTTCAATTTCTCGATGCATCATATCATGAAACATTGTGGTCATTGCCCTCATGTAAGTTGCCCCGGCATTCTTTAATCCAAACGGCATTACTCTGTAACAAGTACGTTCCCCAAGGTGTAATGAAGGCAGTTTTCTCAGCATCTTCTTCGTCCATCAGGATCTGGTGATAACCCGCATAACAGTCCACAAACGAACCGATTTCATGCTTGGCGCAATTATCGATCAATATGTGAATGTTTGGTAATGGGAAGTCATCCTTCGGACTAGCTTTGTTGAGGTCTCTATAGTCTACACACACTCTGGTTTTGCCGTCTTTCTTCGGGACCGGCACAACATTTGCCAACCAAGTGGGGTATTTGGTAACTCTTATGACCTTTGCCTCGAACTGCTTATTCACCTCTTCTTTTATCTTCACACTAATGTCCGTTTTGAATTTCCTTAGCTTTTGTTTTACCGACCGGCATTCGGAGTAGATAGGCAACTTGTGTACCACTAGATCTGTGCTAAGCCCGGGCATGTCATCATAGGACCAAGCAAAGATGTCCTTAAATTCATGTAACAACCTTATCAATTCATCCCCGAGGGGTGCCTCCAAATGCACACTAATCTTTGTTTTTCGGACATCATCTTCGCTCCCCAAGTTTACAGATTCTGTATCACTCAGATTTGGCTTGGGTTTTTCCTCGTATTGTTTCATGTCCTTACTTATTTCCTCCAGGGCTTCCTCATCCTCACATTCTATTTCACTATCTTCCTCGATTTCTTGTATAGTAACGTGATTGTCGGAACTGGGTCTAGAATCCTTCACGCATGACATGGCATTGGAATCAACACATGCAAAACTGTACAAAAGGAAAAATAAAGAAAAATAAGGCAAAAGTGAAGAAAAAGGAAAACTGCATTTCATTGATAAAAGAGTGAACAATGTTCGGGATACATGGTGATTTTCTTTTCATAAGGGGAGTGGGAAAAAAAATAACAACTTTCGGGAAAGCAATGATAAAATTTTGAGCTAACTACCAAGACTCCTTCCGGATAGGGAAAGGAGTAGCTTCCCAATTGTTCAATGTGATTCCCGGCCCCACAAATTGCACGTCCATGTTGCTCGTGCCTTCCCCTGCTTCAATCGTATTCACCTCCCAAAACATTTTCTTAAAACCAAGCATTTCTTCATCAAGTTGGGTCTCAATGCACTTTGCTGCAGCAGATGGTTGATATTTTGTACCAGGCCTGGTGAAAGTGTCGGATAATTTGGGTATGGGTTTGGGCAAGGTCCAGTTCTTTTTGGCTTTAGAGGCTCTTTGGATGTCGGCAAGGGTGGGTTTGAACCCTAAGCCGAATGTACCTTTATTCTCCGGAAGCTGAACTGGTTGAATGACTCCTTGCAGTGTTTTGCCTAATCCCCTCCCCGGTGCAAATCCGTTTCTCAACATTTCTCTGGCCACCATCACAGCAGTTGGTGCCATCATAGGGGTTGGTAACTTTTCTCCTTCAGCAACTCTATTCACCGCAACAGCATCCGTCACTTGGTAGACCCAAGGACCTCTATCACCATTAGTATCATCAAAAGGTGCTACCACATTACAAGCATTTTCCTCCCCGTGTACAACAATCTCTTGCTGTTCCCATTCAAACTTGACCATCTGGTGTAGAGAAGATGGTACTGCCTTAGCTGCATGAATCCAGGGTCGACCTAACAGCAAGTTATACGATACGGCAATGTCGAGCACCTGGAACTCCATCGTGAAATCAACGGGACCGATGGTCACTTCCAAAATAATATCTCCTAACGTGTTCTTACCTCCGCCGTCAAACCCTCTCACATTGATACTGTTTCTCCGGATTCTGTCCGGGCTAATGTTCAGCTTCCCTAAAGTTGACAGCGGGCAAATATTTGCGCTCGATCCATTGTCAATCAGCACCCTGGTCACGACTGACTCTTCACTCTTTACTGTAAGGTACAATGCTTTATTGTGTTCAGTTCCTTCCACCGGCAGCTCCCTATCAGAAAAGGTGATCCTGTTAGATTCGAAAATTTTACTGGTAATCTTCTCTAAGTGACACACTGAAATCTTCTCCGGAACATGAGCCTCATTTAGAATCTTCATAAGAGCCTTCCGGTGCTCTTCTGAATGTATCAACAAAGATAGCAAAGAAATTTGGGCAGGTGTCTTTCTTAACTGCTTAACCACTGAATACTCTTGTGACTTCATTTTCTTAAGAAATTCTTCTGCTTCCTCCTCCGACACCGGCTTCTTCAATTGACTTTCTCTCACCGTCTTCATCTTTCTCAGTTCCTCTGGAGCAAAACACCTTCCAGATCGTGTGAGTCCATGCGTTTCATTAATTTCACCAGAAATCTCTTTTCCCTTGTAAACTACTGCTACCTTGTTATAGTTCCAAGGTACAGCCTTTGTATTCACCACTGGCATTTGCACTACTGGTTTTATGATTACTGGCTCTGCACTTGCTCCTTTCACAGTCACGATCGTCTTTGCACCTGGAACTACCACCTTTAAACCTCCCACCACTACTGGCTTTGGTTTCTCAACAATTGCTTCCTCTTTCACAATTTCCTTCTCTAACTTGTCACTCGACTTTATCATCATGACGGCCTGAGATGGTTTTTGATTGCCATCACCCTGCACCAATTCTATCATATTCGTTTCGTGGTGATTCGGCAATGGATTCTGGGTAATGTTTGGGGCTTCGGGAACCTGTACTTCAATTTTCCCCTCATCGATAAGATCTTGAATGGCATTCTTTAATTGCCAACACTTCTCAAGTATCGTGGCCCAATGTTCCCGAACAGTATTCACATCTGACAGAAGAATCAAGATTTTTCGGGGGTGGGTTCGGAACTTTTGGCGCAACTGGTCTCAACATCCCCAATTCTTTCAACCTGTGGTAAAGACTGGTATATGATTCTCCGAGAGGAGTGAATGTTTTTCTTGCTTTGTTTCTCCAATCAGCGTCCGGCCTGGGTCTATTCTGGTTTCGGTAAGGTTTAGGGGTTGGGTATGTGTTCTGGGTGTGGTACACATTGTGTGGAGCTTGAGCTCTCCACACATGGGGTGGTGGTGGTGGGTAAGTTTGGGCTTGCGGGTGATGGTAATGTGGGACAGTTGGTGGGTATGGTGGTGGTGGTGGGTTATATGGGCTTGGTGTGTTGTAGGGGTTTGGCGGGTAAGATGGTGGTGGTGGATTATATGGAGTTGACGGGCTTGGTGGGTGTTGGCGGTAGGGTCTGGGTGGGTTATAATGTGGGTTGCGACTCCATGACCTACTTTCAATGGTTGATACTTCTTCTTTCTTCTTCTTTCCCATCACTCCTCCGCTTCCACTCTGTATAGCTTGATTGGTGGCTTTGATAGCCGAAAAACTCATAATCTTGTTTGTCTTCAAACCCTCTTCTACAAAACTTCCCATTTTCACAACTTCGTTAAAACTCTTTCCAATTGCTGACACTAGATGGCCGTAGTATGTTGGCTCCAAAGCTTACAGAAAACAATCCACCATTTCTCCTTCTTTCATCGGTGGATCCACTCTAGCGGCCTGTTCCCTCCATCTAAAACCGTATTCTCTAAAACTCTCTCCTGGCTTTTTCTCCATCTTGGTAAGGGATAACCTGTCGGGTATGATCTCCAAATTGTACTGAAAGTGACTAGCGAAAGCTTGCGCTAAGTCATCCCAAACAAACCATCTTGTATGGTCCTGTCGAGTATACCATTCCAGAGCTGATCCACTCAAACTTTGGCTGAAGTACGCCATCAACAATTCATCTCTACCTCCCGCGCCTCTCATCTTGCTACAGTATCCTCTCAGATGAGCTACCGGATCCCCATGTCCGTTGTACATGTCGAACTTTGGCAACTTGAATCCCGCAGGAAGTTGCACCTCAGGGAACAAACACAGGTCTTTGTAGGCTACACTTACTTGCCCTCCCAGCCCTTGCATATTGCGGAAAGCGTTCTCAAGACTTTTCACTTTCCGAGCCATCTCTTCCTGCCCGGCACTTGCTTCCATCATCGGAGCGTGAGACTCGTGTTGTCTGAAAGTCGGCTCCGGAGGGTAGTAGTGAGAATCCTGGATATAAAACATTGGTTCACTAGAGGACTTGTGGATAACAGCGGGCGGAGGTGCCACATATACAGGAGCAACTTGTGGTACCTGAGGTGGTGCTTGCTTGGTTAGAGGTGGTGGTATCTGGGAGGTGGAAGCATAGTATTGAGGGTAGTCGGGGTAGGTGGAGGACGAGTTAATTGTTGGTGGCTCGGGGTTAGGATTGGCTGGAGGGACATAAGCAGGGTTAGCAGGGTAGGCTGGTAGTGGTTGACCTCTTGACCAAGCCTGGTACATTTCAGCCATCTGCTGTCTTAACTTGTACATTTCTTCTTTCATCCCTGCCACATCCACGATTTCTTCTTCGTGAGCAGGGTCTACAATGGTCGCCTCGATCTCCTGGGACACAGCCTTTGTCATCTTTTTGGACCTGGTGTTGTATGGGTGGGTAGCCAGTATGCCAGTTGCCTAGAAAATCTGGACTCACAAACATCAACACTTGTTAGTTGTTAGCGCATGAATAAGATGTAACGACTTTAAAAGCAAATACATTTCCTCGAGTCGTTATGCATCATCCCGGCCGCTGCTCACTTCAATCATCATTTTTTCTTTTTCCGCTCTCTTGTTTTCTTTCTTTCTTTTCTTCTTTTCTTTTCTTTTCTCTTTTGCTTTTTCTCTTTTCTTGCTCTCTCTTTTTTTTTCTTTTCTTTTTCTTGCTTTTTTTTTTTTTTTCATTGTCGTTTTCATAATTACGCTCCTATTTATTTGCCTAGCGGATTCAAAGGAAATGACATAAAGCAAAAGAATTGGTAACAACACTTGTTTTCTCATTGATAACTCAAAACGTTGATTACAAAGTGATGTTTTAAAAAGAAAAACAAAAGATGATGCATGACCTAAGAGTACATTAATGCACCTAGTGCCCGCGAGGCATCGTTCGGCCTTGCCGCGGGCCTATATGCTAAACCCCTTTGAAGCTTATCCAGGTCGGCCATGACTTGTTGTACAAAAAACTTTACTGCAGATACAAAAGTCCCCCGAGACATATCTTCACAAAGCTGAGTCTTCCTGGTGATGTATTGGGCGATGCAAACAATCTTTTCTCTGATGACCCCTTTTTCTTGCAATAGTCGGCTTATTTGTTGAGTGCGAGCATCCAAGGTGTGTTGGTTGTCCTTTTGCACTTGTTGCAGCTCCAATTCTAATCTAGCCATAGTCGTGTAGCAGTGCTCTCTTTCTTCTTCAAGATCTTTGATAATCTTGTTACTTTTGACTGTGGCTGAGATCATTTTCTTTCTAAGCTGAGCTATTTCAACATCATGCTTGCCTTGTAGCTGCCGGACCAACGTGGCTCTTTCCTCGGCGTCTTTGTCCATTTGCTTCCGAGCCTTGACTAACTCTTTTTCAGCTACGTCCAAATCAAAGCTATAGTCGTTTACTTTCCGCCGGAGAATCTCAATTAACTTTTCATCTCGGGCTGAACGAATTGGGGTCTCGGATGCAATTTTCATTTGAGCTATTTGAGCCTTCAACACATCATTTTCTTTCTTTAGCTGTTTCTTTTCTACTTCATCGGATGCTGCTTGCAAGCCACTTTCGAAATGAAGATTTCTCAGTTTATCTTCCAACAAACTGATTTTGGCCTTATATTCTTTCTCCTTGGCCGCCCATTTCCGATTTTCCTCGGATTGCTCTATCGGGTCTTGCAAGTGAGGTCTCTTTGAAAGACGTTCGTGTTCAACCCCTCGTCGGTACCATGTGGAGTACCCAGGTGATATCTCCCCTTTTGCTCTATTCGGCACACAAGTATCAATCTTCAAATTTTGGCACTCGTTCCAGATTTGCCGGATTTTTGCTTCCGGGAATTGCCCGTCCGGACCAATCTCCACAGCTTGCACACTGAGATCCCCATCTCTTGGAATAATCTGACACCGACCCAACTGTCGCAGGGCTCTGTATGGTGCATAAGGTTGTATACTCTTCAAACCCATGATCAAAAATGGCGATCCCTCTGTTGGCATGTATATCACCTCGTCAAGAGGTAACCAGTCATACGTCCAATCAATTTGACCGTCAGTTAGTGATCGAAGATACACAATCCAACCTTGGACTCCCTCTGGCAATTTTACTTCTTTTGTCCTCGCATTGAACTCTTCCAAACATGTCCGTTCGGTCGAACCATAGCTTGAATACGAAGGATGGTGGCATAGATGCTCGATTAGCCAGATTTGCAGGATCAAGTTACACCCTTCGAAGAAGCTAGCCCCTGCTTTGCACGCAGTCAGAGCACGATAGATATCCGCAACAATCATCGGGGCCAGAGTACAGTTTTCTTGTACTATCAGTGTGGTAGCTACTCCGGCAACTTTTATATTAACATGTCCATCTTTCCTCGGGAATACAACAACTCCGAGAAATGCCACCAAAAATGTGAACCTCCGGTGTTCTTCCTATTTCGCCCGATTGGACTTACAGCATAATTTGTTGGTAAGATCATTGAAACCCCCAACGTGTCCAAACCTATTGTAGATGAAGCTTAAAGAACAAAACCCGTTGGCCAGATCTTCATTATGAACATTCCGGGCAATTTTCAAAGAATCGAGGAAGCGATGTACTGTCACCGTCCTTGGAGATACCGGGTATTTTCCTCTCAGCGGAACCTCGGTCTTCCCAATGTAAAAGGCAATCTCTTCCAAAGTTGGGGTAAGTTCAAAATCTGGGAAATGAAATACGTTGTGTGCCGAATCCCAAAACGTGACCAACGCTCTAACCACATCACCTCGAGGAACTATTTCGAGTAATCCCGTAAGGCCCTTCAAGTACCTTTTGACCCAGTCTTGACCATCGGATCCCATGTCCTGCCACCATAATCTCAGCTCCAAAGGGATTTTATTTAGGGAAAATTGTTCATTCATCATCGTGCTCGTCCTGCACATTTATTAAGGTGATTTTATTTAGAAAAGGAAAAAATCTTTTTCAATGCAAGTTTTCAATTTTTGAAGGAAAGAAAAGAAAAATGATTTTCGAAGTGGCCATTTTTGCAAAAACAGACCTTCCGTCGTCCTTTCGGAACATTCGGCAATTTCCAAAAATAGCAATCACCTCGATTATTTGAAAAGAAAATCTTTTTGGTCTTTTTCTAAAAGTGTGGTTGGACCCGTTTAAGGGTTGCCTACGTATCCCACCTAATGGCGAGAATCAAACTTGCGTAGTTCGGTCAGATTATTTGACCAATTATTCAAAAATGTTCCACCTATTTTTTTTTCAAATTTTCAAATTTTCTACAAATCATTATTTTCCTCTCTCTTTTTCCCTTTTTCAACAGTTTTTCCAATCTCGGGATTTTCGCCGGTCCGCATAACGATCAAGGACAATAAAATGCAACACATAGCATGCTCGGTCTTTCAATACCGGGTCACCTGTCCTAGACGGACCCAACCCCTGTGTTGAGTCCCCTAAGTCAAATATGATGCAAATAATCGTCCTAGACCTATGTTCAAAATCTTACGGTTTCATAGATTGCTAGACCGTGTACCCGAGCGGACAACTCGAATCGAGGAGGGGGCTACGTACCGGTGACCCGCGGAGTCAATCGGCTTTGTAACTTATCCGGCCTCTGTTTTCTTAGTTTAAGGTGACTTTAACAGAAAGGGGAGTCTCAACCAGTAAGCACATCCCCGGGGGAGAAGAGAGAAGGGTTCTCGGCACAATTTTATATATACAGTTCACATAATATGCAAAAGCGATAAAGCACATAGCATGTTATTCAAATCACATAATGAAGTCAAACAAAAACGCAAACGGCAGTTCTACGGAGCTCGAGTTCTTAAACCCTGAAATCGAAATTCAGGGTTGGGTCCCCAGCAGAGTCGCCAGAGCTGTCACACCTCCCTTTTTACTACCCCACATACTTAAATGCGTATAAATACACTTGTAGGGTATACCCCGACGCTCAATTACCCAAAACGGATAAAATAACGTAAGGGAAGGAGTTTTTCCAATTTAAGGACAATCGGTTCGGGATTTTATTAGAGATTAATCAGAGTCGCCACTTGGGAATGACAATGGTGTCCCAAGTCACCGGTTGATCCCGAATCCGAGGAATTTTGACTCTTTAAAATGTCTGCGAAGCAGAGGACCGGATAAGGAACTCTGTTAACCCGGGAGAAGGTGTTAGGCACTCCCGGATTCCGTGGTTTTAACACGGTCGCTCCACTGTCGTTTTTTGACTTTTGTTTGACTCAATTATAGATTTTAACAACATAATGTGCTTTTACGTTAAATATCATTTTTAGGAATTTGCGGTATCGCGAAAACACGCCTCGAGTCATACCGCAACCAGTACGCCTATGACTTTTGATGTATTTCAGCTTTACCGAGATTTGGATTTGAGTCGCACCAAGTGCACACTCGTTCATAGGAAGGTATATTAAAATCGTGCCCTAAAGTAACGTCTATCGGCTTTTAAATCTTTTGGGAGAAGCTATGGAATTGGCTATTAGCTTTCCCGGATCTATTTGTATTAAACCATTACTAAATGGGGGCCCCGCTTATTATTCGGGCGAGGCTCATCCCAATCTAATTTTAAAGTTCGATCCTATTTCAGTTCAACTACATTTGCTATACCTTGTTTTTGCCTTATTCGTATTGCTATTACTATAATAATCCAGGCCCATAATTTTCGCTGTTCATTAGGCCCGGTCTCTTCACTTCGCTTAACTAGATCAGCATCAGCCCAGGCCTTAAAGCCCAGGCAGTCTTCAGGCTCGCACTCGAGACTTTGACGTAATTCATGTCGCGGGTTAAGATTGTTTATATAACAGATTGAAATAACTAACATCAGAAACGTAAACAGAATAGAATGAACTCAAAATGTTTTATTCATTAAAGAGAAATCAGTATACAACCTATCATGAATCAATTATCTACTACACCTCATACTAGAGCTAAAGACTATTTATGATCTCGACCTTTGTTAACAAGTTGATACTAACATTAACAGATTCTAAAGGAGAACAATTCGATTATTCCAGAAGTTCATAGAGTAATTAAACTAATTATCTACAAATGACCAAAAACTAAGTAATTAACCTATACATGACAGTGCTTAATCAATCCAATTATTTACTAATGTCAACTGAATTATCCAAGACTAAATGATCTATTCATATGTACACAAGTATATTGTTGATGCTAGTTCAGCTTAACTTATGATATGCCATGAACCCCAGTAGCGAATGAACTACTACTTCTTCTGCCTATTTTTCTCTTTTGGACCTGTTATACCACTTTATAGCTATGTTCGAACACTAATTTTAACACCAAACTGGACCCGTTTTAACATCATGGCCTATTTCACTTCTCATTTTTTAAACTTATTCAAATATTAAAAATTAGTTAACGAAACATATTAACTAAGTGACGTTATTACTATTAATGCATGCAAGTGAGTTGATTGACTCTGGTTTTAACGAGATTCCTATTTAACTAAATGATGAGTAATTTACGGCTATACTATCATTGTTCTACTGATTTCTTCATATCTTATTTCATTACCAGATTATTAATCTTGCAGGAGTTATTAATCAACTTGTATTTTAGAGCTCTTACCTAATTAAACTAAGTGGTAAGCTATCTATATTATACTACTACTATACTACTACTACCACACTAATTATTACAGCATTTTTGTTTCTGTTTTTCTTTGCTATCTACTACAGCATACTACAAAATTAAAAGTGAAGCTACAAACAAAAAAATAATTCCAAGTCTTCATTTCTATTCAGCAAATTTCATTACAGCTTCTTTACGAGTAGAAGAGTACCTGGATCACAGAGAAGAAGACCAATGAGTCTAGGGGATTAAGCAAGCAAATAACAGCAAGGGTTCGAACAAGGCAATGCAACAGTGATTATGACTGAAGATCCACAAAGCCAAAAATATCACAGCAACAACAATAGAAACCCAGCAGCAATCAAACCAGCAGAAAACCAGATAATTGATCAAGCCAAACAACCCAAAATCAGAAACAAATAGGCGAATTTTAACTCGAGAAATCCCAGAAAATCCTACTGTTTTTATGCTATTTTCACTCTCAAGATAATGAATCTCAGAATGCTAATGTTGGAACCCCAGATATATTTCTTATATTACTCAGATTGGAACCCCCGGATATATTTCTTATATTACTTTCTGAAATCCCCCTTTTCAGCCCCATTCTTAGAGGTATATATAGATATTTTTTAGGGCTGAAAACTTGGGGAGGAAGTATGGGATTAATCCCACTTCCCCCTCCTAAATTTATGAATTATGCACTTTAGCCCCTATTTCTGTTATGAAAAACCCTTCCAGCATGTGCTGGAAGGTTCTAAAAGATTCCTTTTAGGGCCTTTTACTAGTATGACCTTAGGGGTTTGAGATTTTTACAGATTTCCCATTTTTAGGAGACCATTATACCCCTAAATCTCTGCAAAATTGCAGAAATCAGGAGCATGAATGACTCCATTACCCTTTTAAGTTCTAACTAGTTACTATTTTACCTTTTCAATTCCCAATTGTGCCCCTAAGGGCACTGCTGATTTACCAGCTTACCTAGGGCAATTTTCAGCTTGTTTTGCACCTATTTAACTAATGGCCAGCCCTGGCATTAGTATTTAAGGGCTGGCCAGATTTATTTTAAGAAACTAATTCAATTTTAGCCACTTTTAAACTGATTCCAGTCAATTAAGACCAATTTATTTCAAATTAAAGCTAATTGCAGGCATAGCCTGTTTTATTGTTATGATTAAACTATTTAAAACTTAGCCAGTCTCAAGTTGAGACTTGGCTTTGGCTATTAAGGCCAGTTACTGAACACTTGGGCCCAAAACCATTTGCAGGTTTGGCCATTTCATGCTCAGGGCTCTTAAAGAGAGCCTGGGCTAGTCTGCATTTGCAGACATAGCCCCTTTTGCACAACCAACCACTGTTAACAGTGAGCTGTGTGTTAGGGCTTATAGAATTGGTCAACCCCTTGCAAGGTTGACCATTCTTAGGCCAATTATTTAACTTGTAGCCTAATTATGATTTTCAGTTTTAGTCCTATTTAAAAACTAACCATTTTCATAGAACCTAATGCTAACAGCTATAACCAATCCACCTAAGGTCTAAATGATCAATCAGACATTCATAAGAAGCCAAATCTAGCAAAACTTAAGCATTCTTAACATGAATTGCATACAGAAACACATATGATCCAAAAAACATGCATTAACCAACTCAAATTCAGAGAGAACATTAGATATGGTTGAATTCTAGTCAACTAACGCATTCTATTGGATTGTATGTGATGCAGGGTGAATTCATGTCAATTCATACCTAGTTATTACTAATTCAAGTCATATGAAAGTTTGATCAATTTCAGAACCTTTAGAATTCATGGCACAATTACACACATAAACACCAGTTTTCATAAACAATCAACACAACCTAGATTAGCAGAGAAGACAATTAAGATCCTATTTCAAACTCTAAACCTAGAATCATGATAACCCAATGAAACAGGGAAAGCATGAGACTAAAGCCAAACATGTGAAGAATCTTAGTCATGCTTTCAATATGAATCAGGAACTAATAGTCAATAAGTCTTGGAGTAAAGAACCATAGGCTTAACATGACAAATAACAGGATCTCAACCTAACAGGCTAAAGATGAGCCAGCTAAGAAGCCTTAAGACTAATTATCAGAGCAACATTGCACAAAGATATGAAATAAACTATTGAATCATGGGAACATAATATACCAGAGCCAAATCATGGACAAATCATTAATCAGAAAAGGAGATGAAACAGATACAAAAATCCTATAACTAACATATTGAGAAGAACTAGTTGAGATTTAGAAGAAAGACAGATTAACATATGAGGATATACAAGACCAATTGTAGCAATAGAAGACAAGCAGAAAGAAAAAAAACATAGAATTAAACCGAACAAACCCTAAGTTAACATGCTTGACACAAACTAAGAATCTACAGGATAGAAAAAGACATACTGAGACATCCAAGACAAGATAAACACTGATGAAAACAAAGCAAGCAAGGCAAAGCCCTAGAACTAACATGAAGAACATAAACAGAACAGACATTCAGGCATGCAAATACACGAATCAAATAAGAACTACAAAAAATAAAGAAGGTAGGGGTCGGGGAAACTTAGCTTTGCGGGGCCTGTCCCCCGAGCTTCCTATTCTCTTTTCTTTTCTTTTTTATTCTCTCAGACTCTCCCAGACTCCTTTTATTCTCTTTTCTTGTTTTCTTTTTCTTTATTCTTTTCCAGATATCTTTTTTTTTCAATTTTTCCTCTGGTCTTTCTCTTAGGCTCAAAGGGGGAGCCTTTTGGGATTCTGGGTTGTATGGTGGTGTTTGGGTGAGGAAAAGGTGAGGTCTTGGAAGGGTTTGAAGTTCTGAGTCGCCGGAGTTAGGTTTCCGGCGACCTTCTTCGGGATATTCGAGAAGTTCAAGGGATATTCGAGAGGTGTGACTAGTATGGTTGGATAGATCAGAGAGAAAGGGTTCGAATGGCATTGGTTTCAGGCGGATCTTCATACTTTGGTGGTCACCGGCGAAGATTCCGGTGACCGGGACTTCGAAGAACAGGGTATTTTTCTGGGGTTTTGGGTGTATTATGAAATGAAGAAGAAGGAGAAGAAGAGAGGAAAGGTAAGAGGAGCCGGCGACCACCGTAGGAGTGGTGGCCGCCATGGCCGTTGAGGATGAAGATGATGAAGAAGATGAGAGATTAGGGCGGCCAAGTCTCTAGGGTTCATGAAATGGGCGAGACATTCAGACAAAGCCCTTTTATAGGCCTACCGTCCCAGATAATCTCGACCGTTCAATTGATGGAGATCGACGGCTCATACGCGCGTTACTAAAACGGCGTCGTATCGTCACTTATGAGGCTAAGGCCATCAACCGTTAGATCAATTAGAACGGACGGCCCAGATCGCTTCTCTTAATTAATTAACGCTAATAATCCTGCTATTAATCCCGACCGTCAGATCTGTCTTGATGGACGGATGAGATTGGATCTCTCCACAGATCGACGGGCCACTTCACTGGGCCAATTCACTGGGCCAAACCAATTCACATCCCTTTGGCCCAAAGCAATTATACACAACGTATTTCTTTGTATTTTCTGATGTTAATCAATTTTTATGTATTTTCTTTTATACTTTTTTTTTCTTTTTTTTTTATGAAAAATTATAAAACCTAATTTACTATTTACTCTAATTTTCTAATATTTTTTTGCAATTTTTCTGCTATTTTTCTTTATTTTCTCCTATTTAAGCTATTTTGCTAATTTTCTAATTAACTAAACTAACAAATTAATTACTACTATTTTTTTTTATTTTTTCTAATTTTTTACTTATTCAAACACACAAAATATAACTAATTCCAAACAAAGCAAGTAATTGCACTCAAAAACATTTTATTTTAATTTTGGAATTTAAAGGCTTAGTGCAAAAATCATGTGCTCACAATGTCCAGTTGCCGGCCGGGTTCAAAATGCCCAAGTTTGACCTATACGAGGGGCATGGTGACCCAGTATCCCATCTTCGAGGTTTTGCAGTAAAATGCGAGGAGCCGGAGGATGAAACGAGATTCTGATAGCTTACTTCGGTTAGAGTTTGGGGGGATCTGCACTAGAGTGGTACACTAGGCAGGATCCCAGCAGATGGTTTACACGGGATGATTTGGCTCAAGCATTCATTGGCCAGTTCCAGTACAATCTTGAAATAGTCCCAGACCGCTTATCATTGCTAAAGTTAAAGAAGAAACCCGCCGAAAGTTTTAGAGAATTTGGGTTCCGCTGGAGGGAACAGGCAGCAAGGGTAGATCCGCCGACGAGAGAGAATGAGATGGTGGATTACTTCCTCCAGACACTGGAGCCAACCTATTTCGGACATCTGGTGACGTCCGTTGGTAAGTCATTCACTGAGGTGATAAAGATGGGGGCTATGATCGAGGAAGGCTTGAAAGCTAACAAGATCATGAGCTATTCAGCGTTGAAAGCCACCACTCAAGCTATTCAAAGTGGTACCGGAGGAGTGCTTGGGAAAAAGAGGAAAGAAGAAGTCACGGCAGTCGATTCCGGAACATGGTTCAGAAACAGAGGCCCCGCACCCCAGTATAACCCGCCACAGCCTCACCACCAAAATTACTTCCACAATCCATATAACCACCCGCAACACTACTATCCAGCACCTGATCCTCATTTTACTGTCCATCACGCTCAGTCATATGCCACACCTCCCGTCCATGCACCATGGCGTGCACCAAACCCGCAAAACAATTTTCCACCCCCAAAAGCATACAGAAACCCCACGGGCGCGGGTTTTCGTCCGAACCAAGCATTCAAGAGCGACAGGGCGCCAAGGCCAAAGACTTTCACTCCCTTGGGAGAGTCTTACACCAGTTTGTTCCACCGATTGAAGCAAGTAGGGTTGCTAAATCCGGTCGAGGCTAAGCTACCAAACCCTCTTCCAAAGAATCTGGATCATTCAATAAATTGTGCATATTGTTCAGGATGTCCGGGGCACGACACAGAAAAGTGTTGGAGGTTGAAAACAGCTATCCAAGAACTCATCGACACCCGCCGAATTGAGGTCCAGACTCCAGCGGAACCCGACATCAATTGAATCCACTCCCAACTCATCATGAGACCAACATGATCGAGCTGGTATGGGTAGAAGAGGGACAGGAGAAAACTTCTCAGGCCGTGATGATGATCAGATCTAGTGGGGTCGGAGTGAAAAATGGGCCAAACTCCGACGAGTCACTCATCCGTAAGAAGGAAGAACAGGATGGGTCGGACGCAGAAAGGGGAAATGCAAGCGAAGTACCGGTGAGGCCAGGGGGAGTAAAAATAGTTGTACCGGGGGTAGCAACCAAACCCGTCTTGACTGTAGCAGGTGTTCGAGTGGATCCTTTTATCATCAAGCCAGCAATACAGTTGCCAATAGCTGATAGCAAAGCTATTCTATGGAATTATGATCGGGTCACGACAACCTACAAAGGAAAAGAAGTTAAAGAGGAAGTTTGCGAAGCGCAAGGTTTGACCCGCTCAGGGAGGTGTTTTGCCCCGGCGGAATTGAGGAAGACTACTCCGGCAACACTGAAAAAGCCGGTAACTGACGAAGAGGCAGAAGAATTCCTGAAAAAGATGAAGCTGCATGATTATTCTGTCTTAGAACAGCTGAAGAAAACCCCTGCGCAAATCTCATTGTTGTCCTTGCTGATACATTCTGAAGAACATCGGCAAGCTTTGATGAAAGTTTTGAATGAGGCCCATGTACCTGATAAAATATCTATGAGTCATTTGCAAAAGATCACCAATAGGATCTTCGAAGCGAACCGGATCACCTTCACCGATGATGAGTTGCCCGAGGAAGGCACCGAGCACAACAAGGCTTTATATCTTACGGTAAAGTGTGAGGAGTCGGTGGTTACCAAAGTCATAGTCGACAATGGGTCCAGTGCGAACATTTGTCCTCTCTCTACACTAAACAAGTTGAAAGTGGATATCGGCAGGATACGCAAGAACAGCATATGTGTCCGAGGGTTTGATGGAGGAGGCAAGGCGTCGGTCGGGGACATAGTGTTAATCTCGACAATCGGACCGGTGGAATTCACCATGGAATTCCAGGTGCTGGACATGGTAGTTTCATATAACCTTCTGATAGGGCGACCATGGATCCATGCCGCAAAAGCAATTCCATCCAGCCTACACCAACTAGTCAAGTTTGAGTGGGACCAACAGGAGATCGTAGTTCATGGAGAGAATGATCTACAACCAGGCACCATCGTCCCCTTTGTTGAGACAGAAGAGGATGTTGGGCCATGGGTATACCAGATCTGCGATGTGGTATCCGCCAACCGAGTTCCAGAAGGGGAATGCATTCCCAATGACAGAATAATTACTGCAGACGTCATGGTGGCTCATGAAAAGGGAGGTGTGACAATACCCGGCAAAGGTTTAGGTGTATCTCTGCAAGGAATCATACAACCGGTATCTGTGGTCGAAAATGTGGGAACCTTCGGCTTGGGATTCAAGCCAACATCGGAGGACATCCAGCGAGCCAAGAGGAATAAGCAGAAGATATGGGTGCTCCCAAAGCCTGTTCCGCGCCTTTCCCGATCTTTTGTCAGGTCTGGAGTAAGAGGACATCCGACGACAAAGATTCCCGGTCCTATGGTTAGGCCAGACGAAGTGTTCTTAAGAAAGTTCGAGGACCTATTTGCGGATGTATGCATGCTCGAGGATGGCGAAGGATCCAGCCATGCCGAGATACAGTTTGTGGGATCAAAAGCAAAGTTGAATAATTGGATGGCTACTCCTCTCCCTATCCGGAAGGAGTCTTGGTAGTTTGTTTTGGATTGTTTCTTTCAAAAATTTTGTGTTGGGCCTGTCCTCGAAGTAAAATCCGTTTGTTTTAGTTTTGCTTGAGTATGCAAGTTTGTTTTTCCCTGTACTGTTCCCATTAATGAAATTTTGTTCCCTTTGTTTCTAATTTTGTTTATTTTTCTCCTTTTTACTTTTCTGAGCAGCTTTCTTTCAACTAATCTTAATAATATGGCGTGCTTAAAGATTAATCAACCCAGTCTAGAAAGTCAATCTGGTTTGGAAATAATAACGCATGAAATAAGAGGTGACGAGAGTGAATCGGAATACGGTGATGATGAAGCCGTAGAAGAAATCGGTGAAGAATTAACTCACTTCGAGGAAAAACCCAAACCAAATTTAAATGATACTGAGGCTGTTAATCTGGGGGATACAGATGACGTCAAAGAAACCAGAATAAGTGTCCATATTGAACCCAACCTGAGAGAAGAATTGATCAAAACACTCATGAAGTTTAAGGACATTTTCGCATGGTCGTACGACGACATGCCAGGACTCAGCACTGACCTAGTGGTCTATAAATTACCTACTGACCCGGCATGCCCACCCGTCAAACAAAAACTACGGAAATTTAAGACGGAGATGAGTGTAAAGATCAAGGAGGAAGTGACCAAGCAGTTGCAGGCGAAAGTCATTCGTGTCACTCGATACTCTGAATGGTTGGCTAACGTAGTACCGGTGCCAAATAAAGACGGGAAGATCAGAGTATGCGTTGACTACCGCAATCTCAACAAGGCGAGCCCTAAGGATAATTTCCCACTTCCCAATATCCATATCCTGATTGATAATTGCGCCGGACGTGAAATCGGATCCTTTGTGGATTGCTACGCGGGATATCATCAGATCTTGATGGATGAAGAGGACGCAGAAAAGACGGCTTTTATCACACCGCGGGGGACTTATTGCTACCGGGTGATGCCGTTCGGTTTGAAGAACGCAGGGGCAACATACATGAGGGCGATGACTACGGTATTCCATGACATGATACACAAGGAAATTGAAGTGTACATGGATGATGTGATCATAAAATCTAGACGTCAAGAAGACCACGTTGCCGACCTCAAGAAGTTTTTTCAAAGACTTCGAAGATATGATATCAAGCTCAATCCGGCCAAATGTGCATTCGGAGTTCCGTCAGGAAAGTTTCTAGGATTCATCGTCAGCCGACGGGGCATTGAGTTGGACCCATCCAAAATCAAGTCCATTCAGGAGCTACCCCCGCCAAAGAATAAAACAGAGGTAATGAGTTTGTTGGGAAGGTTAAATTACATCAGTAGGTTTATTGCTCAACTTACAGCAACCTGTGAACCCATATTCCGTCTGTTGAAGAAAGACGCTGCGATAGAATGGACGATAGAATGTCAGGAAGCGTTTGACCAAATCAAAGGGTATCTGTCAAACCCACCCGTACTAGTTTCGCCCGAACCGGGTAGACCCCCGATTCTTTATCTAACGGTCTTGGAGAATTCGTTCGGCTGCGTGCTGGGGCAGCACGATCTTACTGGCAGAAAGGAACGGGCCATTTACTACCTCAGTAAGAAATTCACGGTTCACGAGGTTAAGTACACTCATTTGGAAAAGACATGTTGTGCCTTGACTTGGGTAGCCCAAAAGCTGAAACATTATTTGTCTTCTTACACCACTTACCTCATTTCACGTTTGGATCCATTGAAGTATATTTTCCAGAAGCCTATGCCTACAGGGAGGTTAGCAAAATGGCAAATATTACTTACGGAATTCGACATCATATATGTGACAAGGACGGCTATGAAAGCTCAAGCCCTAGCCGATCACTTAGCTGAGAATCCTGTCAGATACGAACCTTTGAGGACGTATTTTCCAGACGAAGAAGTATTGCAAATTGATGGGTTGGAATTAACCGAGGATCCAGGGTGGAATCTTTTCTTCGACGGAGCGGCGAACGCAAAAAAAGTCGGAGTAGGGGCCGTGCTTATCTCTAAAACAAGACATCATTATCCTGTTACTGCTCAACTACATTTTCATTGTACCAACAATATGGCTGAGTACGAGGCATGCATCTCAGGGTTGCGATTAGCGGTGGACATGGATGTATAGGACGTCTTGGTCTTGGAGGACTCGGACCTTCTGGTACATCAGATTCAGGGAGAATGGGAGACCAGAGATTTAAAGCTTATCCCGTATCGTAAGTGTTTGCATGATCTGACTAAGCGTTTTCGGTCGGTAGAATTCAAACATATCCTAAGGATGCATAATGAGGTTGTCGATGTTTTGGCTACTTTGGCGTCAATGCTACATCACCCGGACAAGGTTCGTGTCGATCCGTTACATATTCAGGTTCGGAATCAACATGCTTATTGCAATATGATAGAAGAAGAGATGGATGGTGAGCCATGGTTTCATGATATCAAAGAGTACCTCAGGTTAGGAATATACCCATAGCAGGCAACTGGAGATCAAAAGAGGGCTATTCGACGATTGGCAAACGGATTTTTCCTTAGTGGAGGGGTGCTTTACAAAAGAACCCCGGATTTGGGATTGTTGAGATGTATAGATGCAAGTCAAGCCACAACAGTGATGACAGATATACACTCTGGAGTTTGTGGACCACACATGAGCGGATATGTATTGGCAAAGAAGATTCTTCGAGCAGGATATTACCGGCTCACTATGGAGCGTGATTGTATAAGTTTCATGCGAAGATGCCATCAGTGTCAGATACACGGAGATTTGATTCATTCCCCACCGACCGAGTTGCATACAATGTCGGCGCCATGGCCATTTGTTGCATGGGGTATGGATGTTATCGGACCTATAGAACCTACGGCTTCCAATGGGCACAGGTTCATTCTGGTAACGATCGATTATTTTACCAAGTGGGTGGAGGCCAAAACCTTCAAATCAGTGACCAAGAAGGCGGTGGTAGACTTCGTACATTCGCACATCATCTCCAGGTTTGGAATTCCAAAGATAATCATCACAGATAACAGTGCCAATCTTAACAACGGATTGATGAAAGAGGTATGTCAACAGTTCAAGATTACACACCGAAATTCCACACCATATCGTCCCAAAGCAAATGGTGCGGTTGAGGCAGCAAACAAAAATATAAAGAAGATATCGAGGAAGATGGTAGAAGGTTCTAGGCAATGGCATGAAAAGTTACCATTTGCACTGTTGGGTTATCGCACTACCGTCCGAACTTCGGTAGGTGCAACTCCTTACTTGTTGGTGTACGGGACTGAAGCAGTAATACCAGCAGAAGTTGAAATTCCATCCCTCCGAATTGTCGCTGAAGCTGAGATTGACGATGATGAATGGGTCAAAACCCGATTGGAGCAATTGAGCTTGATCGATGAAAAGAGATTGACAGCAGTATGTCACGGCCAATTATATCAAAAGAGAATGGCGAGAGCATATAACAAGAAGGTACGTCCCAGGAAATTTGAAGTTGGACAGCATGTGCTGAAGAGAGTTCTACCACATCAGGCCGATGCAAAAGGCAAGTTCGCTCCAAATTGCCAGGGAACATTTGTTGTGACTAGGGTATTATCCAACGGCGCGCTATGTCTAACTGATATTGAGGGAAGATGCACTGATATGGCTATCAATTCTGATGCAGTCAAGAGATATTATGTGTAATTCTTTAATGCATTTGTCAACATTTGGTTTCGTTTATTTGTAGTTGGCATTTTTCGGAGAATGAAATGACAGAGGCAATTTTTCTACTACCCAAACACTTTAACCCTTGTTTTCCCCTTTGAGCCTTAATTATTCTTTCATATACCCTCTTTCGGAATCATCAAGGAAGATGTGTAACAGAATAGAAAAAGAAACAAAGAAAAGATACAAGAAAAAGTGAACTACGTTCGACTTGATTCCTCAAGAATGATACGTAGGCGCCACACGGCTCGGTCATAATAAAATAAAAATCAAAGATTCCCCAAGCAACAAAATAGGGGCAGAAGTCATGTTTCGTTTGAAAAGATAGTGTGGATTCCGAAAGTTGTAATGAGCTACCCGTTGAGGTTAAATCCCTTTTCTCTAGCCTCGTACACGAAAACCGCATTAATGACCAAAAAGACCTCTCGATCAGTATTTGAGAAATGCCAAGTCATGCGAATGAAAGCCAAGAAGGACACTCCGATCCTCGACTGAGTCCAGGATTCACAAGCTAAAAACGGATAGCCCTTTAGAGGGAATTTCATGGATAATACCCCAGCCTGGAAGGGAAGCGAAATGAGAGAGTCTTAACGGTGAAAACCCTCGCGGGCACCTTAAGGCGAAGAAAGCTAAGAGAAATAAAATGAGAGAGTCTTACGGTGAAAACCTTTACTGGCACCCTAAAGCGACGGGAGGTCGAGAGAAATGAGAGAATCTCATTAGTGAAAACCCTTCGAAGGGCACTATGAGGTGACAACGCGAGATGATTACAAGGTGTCTGCATGAGACAAGGTTGGGACATTCGTTTGCTTCTAGCAAAATGCAGCCATCATAAAGTGATTGACATAAATAGACTGATAGATTAATCTCGAAGGTACGGCATAACCATGGGATCAGTTGTACATACATATAAGTTTTCCCAGTTTTGAGTTCAGAAAAGTTTTCCCTTTCCTTTTGTTATTCGCGGTCAGCATTCTTTATTTCATTTTATCTATCATCTTTCTCTCTCTTTTAAAGATTTTTATGTTTATGTCGAAAATTGACTTTTCAAAGCTTACTACCAAGTCTCCCAAAGCGGTACAATAAAGATGAATAGGCGTGGAACGAGGCAATAAGGCAAAAGTCGTTCCGATATTAAGATTGGAACAACAGGTGGATTAGAAGGCTCACAAGAATTATGGAGTACGATGGACATATATTACACACTCAAAAGATAATCTCTCACAACAGATCATCGACTAAAAGGGTCGGACCACACTGAAGGTTGGAATAAAAAGGAGAGATGAGAGATCATCTGTGGAAAGAGCACCATCCACAGCAAGTATCAACGTCGTCCCCGAAAAGTTCGAGGAAGGCAAAGCATGCTAAAAGAGAAAAAGAAAATTGCCCCAGCAAGAGTGGCACGACCACTCACTGCGTTTTGAAACTAACAATTTTTCTTTGATTTAAAGCAGGAAAAGAGGGTTCGTCGGAGGAAAAGCATGCCACATAGAAGGTTATCAAACTGGGGCATAAAATTTTCTCCCATTGCGAAAATTTTCTTGAAAGCGAATACCCAGTGGATAAAGATAGAAAGCAACACAAGATTTTGGGAAGAAGGAAAATATCAGTTTCGAGCATAGTAGTTTTGAAAGACGTCAGACAACACGAGGAAGTGATCTTTGAGACTAGCATCGTTCCCGGCAGTTCTTGGAGAAATGAAACACTAATTTCGAGATTTTCTCAGCAGCATTATATCCCATAAGTTTTTCAAGGAAGCAAAGCGCGAGTCCCTCAGGAGGTTTGGAAAGAGGAAAAAGGAAAGTGGACTCCCCGCAGGGTAATCCTCAGTTAATGACATTTCAATCCCTAGCGAGCTCGGGAGAGAATAAAGGTTGAAGGAAGTAGAAAATGAGAAAATAAAGAAGACTTCCCCAGCAGCATTATCCCCAGCAGGTAAGTAAACAATTCCAAAGATATCCCCAACAGTCAAGGGAAAAATAACACAACCCAGAAGGAAAGCAATCCCGAAACAAGGTAATTCAGAAGAAAGGGTGGCCCAAGAGACGATGCAGGAAGAAGAAAATGGTACAGGAAGAAAATGAAGGCGATAGGGATGGGATGGAGTCAGTAAGTAGTTGAAGTCAGGGAGCCCGCCTGAAGAATGGAGTGGCGATTTAGTTTTGAAGTTATAGTTGAAGTCGGGGAGCCCGCCCGAAGAATGGAGTGGCGATTTAGTTTTGAAGTTATAGTTGAAGTCGGGAGCCCGCCCGAAGAATGGAGTGGCGATTTATTTTTGAGTTATAGTTGAAGTCAGTGAGCCCGCCCGAAGAATGGAGTGGCGATTTAGTTTTGAAGTTAAGGTTGAAATCAGGGAGCCCGCCCGAAGAATGGAGTGGCGATTTAGTTTTGAAATTGTAGTTGAAGTCAGGGGAGCCCGCCCGAAGAATGGAGTGGTGATTTAGTTTTGAAGTTATAGTTGAAGTTAGGGAGCCCGCTCCTGAAGAATGGAGTGGCGATTTAGTTTTGAAGTTGTAGTTGAAGTCGGGGAGCCCGCCTGAAGACTGGAGTGGCGATTTATTTTGAAGTTTGTTGTTAAAGTCAGGGAGCCCGCCTGAAGAATGGAGTGGTGATTTATTTTGAAGTTGTAGTTGAAGTTAGTGAGCCCGCCCGAAGAATGGAGTGGCGATTTATTTTGAAGTTTGTTGTTAAAGTCGGGGAGCCCTCTTGAAGAATGGAGTGGTGATTTAGTTTTGAAGTTGTAGTTGAAGTAAGGGAGCCCGCCTGAAGAATGGAGTGGCGATTTAGTATTGAAGTTATAGTTGAAGTCAGGAAGCCCGCCTGAAGAATGGAGTGGCGAGTTATTAGTTTGAAGTTGTTGTTGAAATCAGGTGCCCGCCTAAAGAATGGAATGGCGATTTATGATTAGAGTTTGTCGATAAAGTCAGAAGCCCGCCGGAAAGCAGAACGGCGTCTCAGTTTTCAAGTTTTGATAAGGATAGTGAACAATCGAAAAGTGACAGAATGTAACGGAAATCCCCAGCATGAATCAGAAGGAAGGCAACAAGGATAAGAGATTTAGTTTTGAAGTTGTAGTTGAAGTCAGGGAGCCCGCCTGAAGAATGGAGTGGCGATTTAGTTTTGAAGTTATAGTTGAAGTCAGGGAGCCCGCCTGAAGAATGGAGTGGCGATTTAGTTTTGAAGTTGTAGTTGAAGTTAGGGGGCCCGCCTGAAGAATGGAGTGACGATTTAGTTTTGAAGTTGTAGTTGAAGTCAGGGAGCCCGCCCGAAGAATGGAGCGACGATTTATTTTTGAAGTTGGTTGAGGAAAGCGGTGGAGTATGACGGAAATCCCCAGCATGAATCCAAGTTCATAATCAGAAGGAATGCAACAAGGATCAGAAAAGATAGATTCAGACTTCGAAGGAGAATAGTTCGAAGATCACAAGGAAGATACCAACGGTCAGAGTTCGGCAATCAAGATAGGCCGAAATAACAATTGTCAGAAGAGAAGAAGCATGTGAAGAAGCATCAAAGTCAGCAGGATGGCAAGGAATATGACAAGATCAAGTTGAAAAGATAGATAAGGATTCGCAATACTGTAACTTAGTCTAGCTTCTTATTTTTCGTTTAGCACGGTGTAATAATGAGATCAGTTAAGCAGTGGCATCAGCAGCAACAACAGTAACAGCAAAATCATAGCAGTCACGGTAGTCCCAGCTACCAAAACTTCCCGATCTACATTGACCTGATTCCCTTTTAGCCAGGGATATGTAGGAGACATTCTGAAGCAAAGGTTCGGTCAAACTTTTCCAAAAAATGCTTCATACGGAGTGCTCAAACGGGCAAAGATCGCTCGTATCCGCTCACTTATCTTTGCACGAAAACTCTTCATGTTTCCGCGCAAAGAGGGGCAGCTGTGAGCACGTGATTTTTTCCCTAGATGAGAATTACTCCCAAAAATTCAAAAATAGAATGATTTTTGTGTCGTTTGCAATTATTGTGGATTTTGTGTTATTTTCTCTCTTATTGTTTGCGTTGGCGTGTGCATGTTCATTAGTTTAAATAAATAAATAAATAAATAAATCTATATATAGTTAATTAATATTTTTTAAAGTAAGTTTGACTTCATGATTTAATCTATGATTTTAGTTTTATACGGTGCAATTGTAGTTGCAGTTTAATTAGACAATTTGGAATTAATTGGTAAACTAAGTGTTTTATAAAGTGAAAAAAATATTAATAATAATGTATCTTACATTTTTAGTATTTAATTGTGTGATTTTCGTATAACACTGGTATTTAATCATTTGGGATAAAGATTAGTAAGAGTTAATTAATATTTTTTAAAGTAAGTTTGATTTCATGATTTAATCTATGATTGTAGTTTTAAATTAGTAATTAAAATGAAATAAATAGAAAAGGAAAACAAAATTAATTAACAAAAGAAGGAACTCAAAAATTGGGCCATCTACATCAGTTTTGCCGAGGCCCAATGGAAATTTTATTAAATCCAGCCCAAAATACCTCCTCACCCAGTCCAACTGGACTCCTCAGCAAACAGGGGAATGGCACCATTCCAGGAGCATCAATCCAGGCCGTCCACTTCAATTGATCCAACGGCCTCAATCACTCCGTTATACCCGACCCATTTCACTCCAAAGACCGATCCGGTCCTAAGCTAAATGAAGCGACGTCGTTTCCATTAATGAATGGATCCAAGTCGTTGATCTCATCAGATTGAATGGCTAGGATTAATCCATTCATTTTAATATACCAAATCCCTCACTGAACTAAACACCCAAGAACCCTAGAGACATTCCGTCGCATTCCACCGCCCACCGCCTACCGTAAATCGCCTCATGGCGGTTCCGGTAGGCCAAACCACCCCAAATTAACACCGTAAAATCTCCCAAGCCCCCTCTACACGGATCTGGCAGTCGTTAGTCTCGAATATTGCTTGAACGTTTCGAATATTAGTTTGAAGTTCGCCGGAACTTGAACATTTACCCCAAACCGCCCCAAACTCACCCCAAGCACTCCCATGACCTCCCTCATACCCCTACTAACCCTGGTTTAGTTCGAATCTTGCCAGAAATGTTAAAGCCCCAAATTCGAGCCCCAAGAACCCTAGTTTTCAAGAAGCCCAATTCGAGCCGGATTAGTCGTCAATTGAGGTCCAATGGACTTTAGTCTAGGGGTTCTCAATCGAGAACATCTCGATTAAAGCCCATTTGGCTTCAATAGTTCCAAACCAAGTTCGAACTTGGGTTGGCAGATTTTCATCTGAGGTAATTCATTCCCTTACGTTTTCTGTTTGCATTCCGTATTTGTATTTGTGTTTTAGCTTTAGAAGTTGTTTTAGCATTGTCTACTTTTCCCATCTCGACAGACCTTTTATTTGGTCAATTCATTTTTGCTCTTGTCTGTTTCAACTCGTATTTATCATGGTGATTACATTGTGTGTTTAATCTAATTAAGGTCGTCAAGCAATTAGTTCTTATCTGTTGGTCTCCTGAGTCTGCCCAGAACCCTGAATCACTGATTTGTTGGGCCTTTATTTGTTCTTGATTATATGTGTTGCGATCAAGTAAGTAAATGTTATAGACCAAGTAATCGACTAGATAAACACTGTTGTAGGTTTGTTTAGGATGACATTGGCATTGCAAGACTAATCCGAGCCACTATTGGTTTAACAGATTTTTGAATTAACAATGATGTTTGGATATAGCTGTAAGATGACTTGAATCAGAAGGTTAGTATTTTAGGATTAAAATGCCCTGCACAGCCTAGTGGAACCTGCTGTACAGCATGGTATCCCACTAGCTCCCTGCACCTGCCAGTTTTTAATTAAAAGAACCCATACTCAGACACAATATAGTGGCACAAGCAGAGGGATGGGTCTGCCTAGGGGAATCTACTGGGCTGGGCAGAGATAGGGATGGGCAGGGGTTTAGTTTAGGATTTTGGTTGCCATCAGGAGTTGATAAGTATAAAGTTTGCACAGAATAGAGGGGGATCTGAAAAAAAGAGATAGAGAGAAAAAATACAATCGAAAAGGGCAGACACTTGGGAAAAGAAAAATTGATAAGTCTTAAGCATAGAGAATAGGGAGAGAAACATTTTTCCTGGGTTTTGCTATTGCCGTCTATTGGTTTTGTTGATAACTGCTGATTGGTTGCTGGGATACTCCGATTTGCTGAATTGTTGTGCTGTTGTTTAGCCTGAGCTGTTACTGATTTTTTTTCTGCAATCTGCTGTTGTAAATCCAGGTATACTTTGAACACTCTGGATATAGCTTTGAATTGAAGTATGATGGGAGTCCGAATAAAGTCTGTTGATGTTATGAGATCATCTGAAAACTGTTAATTGAATCCATGGCTATCATCTTCACTGAAATCATCCGTTAGAGACATATTATGTGTATTGTTAGCTTTAGGATTTGGTCAAAGTTGAAATGTTATCTAATAAATATGACTGTAATTGCGTTCCTAAATCTGTACAAATCAACAGTGTGAATGGTGTATAATTGCTTATGATTGGGTGAGGTAGTAACTAGCCATTGATGTAGCTTAATTTGTAGTCCTTTTGCTATATAGATAGCTGTGATACAACTGCAGAAAGTAATCCAAATATGTTCAAGTTTAGTGTATTACTGGTACCACAATTCATCAGCATGCTTGAACAACAAGTTTGTGTCTTCAAATTATAACGATTGATTAGGATTCTTCACATTATCTCAAAATTCTCTTTTAGGACATCTTAGCTATTATAGATTGACCTTTAAAAATAAATGAGACGAGCCCCGCTAAATAACGGATAAAGCATGATGCCCTCGTAAAGGTATATATTCAAATGATTAGAATTTTGGGACGAGCCGTTTAGCTAATTTCATGGCCCTTCGCAAAGTAGTAATATGTTAGTTACTTTAGGTGTGGGTTTAATCCTTTTTTTACTTTCTTAAAAATGAGTGTGCATTTCATGCAACTCGAATCCAAATTCAGCAACATTGAATAAGAATGTGTCGAGGATCCGGGTGCATTTCATGTGACGTGATCCGAAAACATGTTCTTAAACGACGTTCATTTTCTTAAGTAGTAAGACAAAAGCGGTAAATAACATTATGATTGCACTGTGGGATAATATGTTTTAAAATCAAGTACTTTAGCCATATACGACAGTTGAGCGACCGTGCTAGAACCACGGAACTCGGGAATGCCTAACACCTTCTCCCGGATTAACAGAATTCCTTATCCGGATTTCTGGTTCGCGGACCGTTAAATAGAGTCAAGCTTTTCTTCAATTCGGGATTCAAACCGGTGACTTGGGACACCATAAATCTCCCAAGTGGCGACTCCGAATCTCTTAATAAATGAATCCCGTTTTGATTGTCCTTCAATTGGAAAAACTCCTCCGCGCCCTCGCGGGTCAGCGTAAAAAGGAGGTGTGACACCCACTTCTCCACTCATCATCTTCTTCTTCAGTAGTCTTTGTCACACCTCCTTTTTTTTACACACGTAAATGTGCCGCCTGTTTACTACTACACTCCGAGAAGGAATATAATAATAATCAGGGAAGGAGTTTTTCCACTTAAAGGACAGTCGGAACGGGATCAATTTATTTAATTTTTCAGAGTCGCCACTTGGGAAAATAATGGTGTCCCAAGTCACCGGTTTAATCTCGAACCGAGGAAATTTATGACTCTGTATTACAGTCTGCGAAACTAGAAACCCGGATAAGGAATTCTGTTAACCCGGGAGAAGGTGTTAGGCACTCCCGGATTCCGTGGTTTTAGCACGGTCGCTCAACTGCTCTTTTTGCTTTTATCTGATTTCTTTATATATTTCAATTATGTTCTTTTAATGTTCCGCTTTTAATTTTAAGAAATTGCGACATCACGAAAACACATTTCGAGTCATACCGCAACCAGTACGCCTGTGACTTTTATGTATTTCAGTTTCGCCGAGAGTAAGATTTGGGTCACATAAATGCGCACCCGTATTTAAGAAAGTAATTTATTTACAAATCGTGCCTAAAGATTCTCCGTCTTTGTTAACTTCGGGAAAGACCGTGAAATTCGCTAAACGGTCCTTCCGAGTCTAAATTTTTATAATAATTAATTTAAGGGCCCCGTGCATTTTTGTTTTTTAACGAGGCTCTCATCTTTATTTTATTTAGAGGTCAATCATGAAGAACACTATATTTGTTTTAAAATTAGGGCCGCCTTTAACATACTATATTTCTAAATTGATTACTTTCATATCCATACGCATCCGAATTCCGTGATTTTTAACCAAATCATTGAAAACTTTACAAGGAATTACAACACAGTTCTGTATGAAATAGTTATCCCTTGAATTTTCCATCCTACAGTATGCTTCACGTGTTAACATCGAGTCTATATGGATTACGAAGTACTGTTGTTAATTTTTGAAGAAAAGATGAGCTGATTTACAGCTTATTCAACTTTACACATGAGCCACTAAATTGATGTTTATACATGTGAAATAAATTTACTTATTCTATCAATTCTTTAAATAAGAACTCAAACTATATCAATTAATACAAAACCAGATCTGTACAGCACGTAGAAACACAGTCGAAGTCGATTTGTATTTCCCTAATCTCAATTCTAATTATGTTGATACCTTATATAAACATGTTAAACTGACTAACTATCAAAATTTAAAGGTTTGATTCAACAGTTAAATATTACAACACCTAACATGAATTAGATTTAAGGAATCTACCACTGAAACTCTTGCCAATAGCAATAAAAAATAACAGAAACAGTCTGGTTAACAGTCTAATAACAGTTCAATAGAAAATGCAAATTTAACAGAACAAGTGGCTAAATATATCAGAATCAGCTTCTTCATTTCTCTCTAAAATTGGAGATCTACATCATATTGAATTTAGGATGTGTACCTGTAATTAAATCAGATCCATTAGATCTATAAACGACAGCAATAGGATTCAGCAATCAGGATTTACAGCAATAATTCACAGCAACAGCAGTTCAGTGAGCGATTCAACAGTGAATAGAACCCAGGCAGACAATTTCCAGAACATCAAAATTATTTCAAAACCCAATTTCATATTCAAATAACAGTTTTCTACTGATTTGTGATGGATTATTTTATTGTTTTTGGATTTTTGGATGTGTATTTGAAGATGAAAGAGAAGAAAATCAATCTGAAATATTAATTTCAGATCTGGAATTTAACAAATATTTTTTGGGATTTTTTTTCTAGGATTCCAATGACTGAAATTCTGAAAGAGAGTCTAAAAAAATCAGAAGGAAAACCCCCCATTTTCATAATGCTGAAAATGCCTATTTATAGGCCTAAAAGAGAAATCTGAATTTTATTAAAAACCCTTCAATTCTTGGCTTGTTGCACAAGTTAGTGCAATTATTTTATTGAAAT
This sequence comes from Nicotiana noctiflora, assembly GCA_032618575.1. Taxonomy (NCBI): domain Eukaryota; kingdom Viridiplantae; phylum Streptophyta; class Magnoliopsida; order Solanales; family Solanaceae; genus Nicotiana; species Nicotiana noctiflora. The sequence continues at coordinate 113,194 of JASVEL010002540.1, forward strand.
CTACACTAAAACCCCTTCTAGAATACTCTACCATGTTTCATTTTCTTTGGAATTCCTATTGTGCCCTCATTTCCTTTTATTATTCACTAAGATACCTTTTGTTATGCCCAAATTACCCTAAAAGCTCTATATTTATAACAACTATGCCAATTCCCTTTCCAATTGTACCCTTTCTTCTTTTAAACTTATTACAATTATACCAATTCCTTTTCCCAATTCACCCCTACTTCTTAAGGCTTATTACCTTCCTAAATTCTGTATTTTATCCTTATTTTAACCTATTTTCAGATTATATTTATCAAATAGCCACAATTAAGTGACTATTGCTCAACTAGCCAATTGGCCCTATTAACTACTTTAAAATTCAAATTAATTCAATTAACTAAAATCATATTTCATCTATAACCAACCTTAGTAAATCTTACAAACATAGCCACTTTTGATCCATTACTCAATTAACAAGACTCGGGAAACAATTTGATAGATGGTGAGTCTTATTAATCGAATAACTAATCGCCTTTGAATCTATTAAGTAAAACACCTTAGGTGGATACGAATCTTGCGATTTCAACTATCGACTTAATTGAATCTAAAATAGTCTAAAGTCGAATTCACTAATCGAACTAAAATCACTCATTTTCAGCTATAACCAATACATCCTAACTGTTAATCAATATCGAACTCACTGAACTTAAACAGATTACCAAAATAATTCCACTAATTAGTTAACCAACTAGAATTTACTTATGTTTCAAAAAAAGTCACAAACCCAACAATACAGTTACAACAAACACGAATGGAGATAAGACTAACAGAATGAACAATTCAACTAAATCTGAAAATCAGAAAAATGGCCGAAAACAATAGTTAACAGAAATTAACAAAAAAAATCTACCAAAATCTAAAACCTAAAATTGTTAAATAATACTAATGAAATCAGAACATGGCCAAAAACAGAAACATTATCATAATGGCCAAAAACAGAACTTAGCAAACAAACATAATTCCTAATTATTTTAATTGAAGAGAAGAGTCATTATTTTAACGAAAATCTTAAAAGAAAATTTGGAAATCTAAAAATTACTAATGAAATCAGAAATTAACAAAATCTAACAAAACTAATCAAGACTAACAGAAAGATACGAGGAGAAGCATATTTAACACAAAAAAATAGAATTAATTAAACAGAGAACTTAGCTTTTGAATTTTTTGTTTTTCCTTTGTTTTTTTCGTTTTCTTCTGTTTTTCTCTCCTCTTTTCTTGAATCTCTTCGCGTTTCGACAATCCGGCATCACTTCTTGAATTTTGGGCAACCGTTGAATTGTTCTTGAGTTCCCAACGGTTTTGGCTCGATTTTTTCGTGTGTCGCGGTTGAGGGTGTTAAAAGAAGGGTGAGGTGAAGATTTTGGGTGGTTTGGGTGGCGGCGCCGCCATGGGGAGGGTTGGCGGCGCGGGAGATTTGGAGCGTTTTGGTGGTTTTTGAGGGAAGATAATGGCGGGGGAGTGATGAGGAGGGTGAGGGGAGTATTTTGGCATTGGTTTTGGCCGGAAGGGTAGCCGGCCGCCGCCGTGGGTGGCAGAACCCTAGCGGCAGCGAGTTGAAGAAGAAGAGAGAAAACGGCTGTTTGGAGAAGAAGAGAGAGACAGTCGTTGGTAGGTTTAAGGTTTTTTAAGGTTTTTTGTCTTTGATATACTTAGGTTGTAATGAAGAATTGGAGCCGTTAGATTAATTATGATCTACTGTTAAGATTGAAAGATGCCAATAACGGCGTCGTTTCTGGAGAATGGGAGGCCGGTCTGGGTCTGGGTCACTGCTGGGGCGTTGGGTTGGGACGATTTGGGCCTGGGGGTTTTGCACTTGGGCCAGTGTTCTTTGGTGTTAATTGGCCCGATTCTCCTTATTCTCCTTTTCCTTTGTGCTTTGTATTTTATTCCTTTTTTTTGTATGTATTTTTTTTGTATTGCCTCCCAATTATTTCCATTGTATTGCATCCCAATTATTTTTTGTATTTTTGTATTTCAATTTTGTTTTGTATTTTTTATTTTTTCCTATCTTGTAATTATTTGAAACTAATTAAAACTAACTAATTACCTTCTTTTTTTGGCAATTTTCAATTTTAAAAAGCTCACTAATTTTTTTGATTTTTCTTTAATTTGTTAAAACTGAATTAATTTCCTAAAGATGCAAATTTTTGTATTTTCATATCACACACAAATATCACGCAAACAATTAACACAAAATTCACACAAAATTTAGAAAATAAGGAAAAAATCATTTATTTTGAATTTTATAGGAATAACTCATGTGTAGGGTAAAAATCACGTGCTCACAGTCTTGACTTTCTTTCCTTTTCCAGCGGACCTTATTCTTTTGGCAAGAGTAGATTCAGCAGGTACTGATTTGGTAGACTTTTTGATAGAAATCCCGATTCCCTTGGACTTTGCAGCTGGAATTTTCACAGTGGGACTATCATCTAGATGGACTTGTTCCATCTTTTGTTCTTCTTCCTCAACAACAGTCTCTGAACTTTGACCAATCTTTTCTTTCTTCTTTTTCTTGCTTTCCTCCAAGGCACTTTTTAATTCCTTTTCACTCTCTCTAACTCTGCTTTTTGTAGCTCTAATCCTAACAGTAGACTTGGTTGGTGATTTCTTGCTTTTCTTGGTTAGTATTGCTGCAGCAGGGTTTTTTGTGATGAGGCTTTTCGTTTCTTTGGGTCATAACTTGCCCCCACTCTCTTTAGTAAGTCGACCAGACTTTCTTCATCAGATGAACCAGGTTCATCTTACACTTTGCTCAAATTTATCAACCCCTCAGCTGCCTCCCCTGATCCACTTCCCCCTGACTTAGATACTTCTTCTACCTCATTCCCACAAATGGCTAAGATCTCCTTCTTTCTTTTCTTTTTCAACTTTTCAGACTCACCCCCACCTATATCTCTAATAGCCCCTATCAGAACAAACCTGTTTACCTCCCTCTCAACCACATCTGAAAAGACATAGCATGTATCAACTTCCCTTTAAGTTTCCTGAGTTTTGGTCTGTTCAGAAGACCCTAGTTCATCACTTTAACCTGTGGCGATAGAATCATCAGATTTAGAGCTTGAGTTGGACTCAGTTACAGGGCTTTCTTTCCTTTGACTTTATTGAAGTTTTTCATTCAAGGTTTTCCTCAAAGAACCAGTTGCTATAGTTTTTCTTGCCAGCATTTTCTGGCGACGGAATCTAGGTTTAGGATTTTCAATAGGTGGTGTGGAAGATGAGATGTTGGGTGAAACGGGTGGTGGAGTGCCTGAGTTATCTTGTGGATTTGTCGTTGTGAGAGAATTCTGAAACCCTAAGTGAATTTTAGTGGTGTGGAAGCTATGGAGAGTTACAGACACGAAAGAGAAAGAGTTCAGGTATTTGGAGGAATAAATAATTGAAAAGTGTTTTGGGGGTTTTAAAGAAGGTAATAATTACCCAGATTTTGCAGCCTATCAGTAGTCACATAGAAGTCTAATCATATTAGTATTCCGGTCTCCTTAGGTATTAAAATTAATTCTAGGATTTAAGTAAGGTTTCTATTATATTGAGACTTCTAGTTTCAATGTAATTGGTTCAACGGCTCAACGAATAGTATTTTGGACTTTTGGTATATCTAGGATTCTTGCTCATAATTGATAATTAAATTTTTCTAATTGTGCAAAGAATAGAAACATACATGAGCTTTTAATGAGCATATTTTGATGAATCGGGTTCTTCAAATGACACTTCTCTTGATTATGCCTCATATGACAAAATAGAAATTTTGTAAGAGTTTAATGAATTTCATAAACACATGACACAAGAGTATACTATTTACAATATGAGATTGAGTAGAGATTAGTCTAATATTTACACAAATTAAGAACTCCTAACCAAAAAAAATATTCTTTTTCGTGCTTTCTGAACTGGTCCTTTTAGGTGATCTTAATCATCCCTAACTCCAACCTATTCCTTTCAAAATTTTCTCTACTTAAAGCTTTGGTGAAGATGTCAGTTATTTGCTTATCAGTTGCACAGAATTCTATGAAAATTAGCCCTTTCTCATAATTGTCTCTCAAGAAATGATGTCTGACATCTATGTGTTTAGTTCGTTTATGATGAACCGGGTTCTTTGTCATGCTTATAGCACTAGTGTTGTCACAGAAGATTGGTATGCATCCTACTTCTATACCAAAGTCTACTAATTGTTGCTTGATCCATAGAAGTTGAGCACAACAAGAAGCAGCAGCTACATACTCAGCCTCAGCAGTAGATAATGCTACTGAATTTTGTTTCTTGGTGGCCCATGATACAAGACATGAACCAAGAAAATGAGCCATACCTGAAGTGTTTTTTCTATCCACTAGAAAACCTGCATAGTCAGCATTAGCATATCCTACTAGATTAAAGTTACTACCTTTAGGATACCATAGACATAATTCAGTGGTCCCTTTCAAGTATCTCAATATTCTTTTGACAGCAATCAAATGGGACTCTTTAGGATTAACCTGAAAACGTGCACAAAGTCCTACACTGAAAACAATTTCAGGTCTGCTTGTAGTAAGATACAAGAGTGAACCAATCATACCCCTATACAACTTTTGATCAACTGATGAACCGGGTTCATCAGCATCTAATTTAGTGGCAGTTGCAGTAGGTGTATCTATTTCTTTAGAGTCCTCCGTTTTAAACTTCTTGATTAGTTCCTTTATATATTTCTATTGATGAATCATGGTTCCATTTGGGATTTATTTTATCTGTAGGCCTAAGAAAAAATTTAGTTTACCTATTATACTCATTTCAAATTTACTGCCCATTAGTTTTGCAAATTCCTTGCTCAACTTATCTGAGGTGGCGCCAAATATGATATTGTCAACATACATTTGTACGACAAGAAGATCTTTACCTTTTTCTTTTAGAAATAGGGTGCTGTCAATTTTACCTCTTTTGTATCCATGCTCCACGAGTAATTTTGACAACCTCTCATACCAAGCTCTTGGTGCCTGCTTGAGACCATATAGAGCTTTATCTAGCTTGTAAACATATTCAGGACATTCTTTGCTTTCGAATCCTGGACGTTGTTTTACAAACACTTCTTCTTTGAGATAGCCATTTAAGAAGGCACTTTTGACATCCATTTGATGAAGAGTAAATTCCATATTTGCTGCAAAAGATATGAGGAGCCTAATTGCTTCAAGTCTATCAACTGGAGCAAAAGTCTCATCATAGTCAATGCTTTCCTCTTGACTATAGCCTTGAACCAACAGCCTTGCCTTATTTCTTGTAACGGATCCATCTTCATCCAATTTGTTCCTAAAACCCCATTTTGTTCCAATGATTGACTTGTCCTTGGGTTTTGTAACCAAGTGCCAGACTTGACTTCTTTCAAACTTATTGACTTCTTTCAAACTTATTGACCCAGTCTCTTTTAATCTCGGACTATACCACTCCAATTTCTGCTTTGACTCTCTGAAGTTCACTCTAGTTTTATTAAAATCTGGCTCTATCTGGAAATGATTTGAAACGGTGCATCTATTTACTCTCACTATGTTTCTGATATCTTATGTTTTCAAACTATTGGGTTACCATCCTCTGTCCAGAATCGTGCTATTTTACTTGTCCTGCACCTTGCTAAACTAATGTCACTACTTATTTTTTTTTTTATATATAAAAGCCATGCTTTGACGTTTCTTTTCACTAACTCAGCTGATGTTACCTATTCTTTTTTGTAAAAAAAAACTCCTATCTTTGAGACCTTGAATGTGTTTGAGACGTGTTAATTATATGTTCACTTGTGGAGGGATCTGTGAGCCTTTATTTGTCTTTTGTATGTTCCCTTATATGCAGTCCTATTTGTTATGTATGTCGCTTAGCATTTTAGCCTTTAAACCTAAGGGTTCAGCCTAGTGCTTACCGTATAGGAATAATGGTCCTAAATTTCCTCCAGGACTTATAATACGAGATGGGTAATAACACGCAATAAGTATTCGTGACCAACTCACACGTTTAATAACCTTTACGGGTTGGAAATAGTAGAATATGGAGATGATGACCGATGCACTAATATCTCGTGTAGCCCATTTTCTGAGGAGCAATAACGGAATATTGCGTTGATGTGATCCATATTAATCATAAAACTAGGACCCCTTTCCCTTTGTTTGCTTTCATCTCTTCTTGTAAAACTATTCAAATCTTTTTTCATAAATTCTCGCTCTCCGTGCTTACTTTCAACTTATTTGCAATGTGGTATATTCGGACCCTTAGTTGCTTATGTGAAGTCACATTATAACATGACCGGGAACTACACTAGTGGATCTTGAGGGGTGCCTAACACCTTCCCCTCGAGATAATTTTTTAGCCCTTACCCAAACTCTGGTTCTTCAAACTCAAACCCCTTCCTAGTGTCCTACTGCACTTTAATCATTAGGTGGCGACCTCCAATTTTAAAAATACCCAAATCCCAAAAGGGAAACGAGTTGTCCTCCTAAATGTAGTAAACCCGATTTTGAGATAAAATGGGGTGTCGACAGTTGGTCACCTTCAATATGGCTTTTTAGCTTATAAACACTTTGAGTTTGACCAAGTCTTATACTAGTTTATCCTTAATAATATTTTCTACTTTACAAAATATTTTCCAAAAAATAATTTTTCTCATTTTTTTTTCATTCCATATTCGTTGTTCATTTGTTTCTTTTCAAAAGAAACTTTTTAATTTATAGTCTTTTGTAAAGTTTTTAAGGATACTTTTGTCATTTTAATTAAAGAACAACTTATCATCACTTTTCTACCAAACACACCAGCTGTTTATTATCAGTTTCAGCACGCCTATTCAAACACGTAAATGCTTATTTAAAACAATCAGTCTCAACACTTTAAACTTATTAGCTTTTTACAGTTAGCTAATCCAAACGAGCTCTTATTTGCCTCACCATCTGCATAATGTACCGTTCAAGCAGTAGAAAGAAAAAATAATTGCATTGTGTGGGAAGTAGGGATCAAACCTGGGCCCTTAAAGAAAGTTTGAAACCCTTTGACCACTAAATTAAGCTTTAGGTTTGTGTAAAGGGGATGCACTAATCATGACCAACTCTAGTCCTAAAAAGGATAAGCGATCACTGCAAATATAATTCGGTCTAAAAGTCCAGAGTCGAATCCCACAGAGAACTAAGGCTTAGTTGTATCTGTTTAATATCACTAAGAAGACAAGATTAAACAATTTTCTAAATTATAAAGATTGAGATTTATATTTCTAACTAATTAACTAGCAAATACTACAAAACGGTAAAATTATCAACTAACGAGACAAAGGGTTGAAGACTAAATTAAGGAGGTCTAGAGTTATGATTTTTCCAATTGTCAGAATCCTTCTAGCTATGTTTCCTACGATTTCGCCAATGTATTCTCTACCGATCATGAGCGCTTTGCGTGTTGCAATTCTCTCCCGAGTAATTACGACATTTATTAGACATACTCTCCCGAGTTACGGTAGGTGACTTTAATTACAACTTACTTAGATTGCACCCAAGATTTCGTTATCCCTAATCCCGCTTTTAAACCCTTGGTTATTGATTCCTCACGTACGTTGGGAGTTATGTTGTTCAACAATTAACTAAATATGCACGCTCTCCCGAGTAATATATACTAAATAGGCAAAACTAATTAAGGGTCCTTCAATCAAACACAAGAATAATATAGTTGAACAAATAGAAAAAATACTACTGCTCAATCATATAAAAACATAACAAGAATTTCTCCTACAAAAGTTTCCATCAAAACCCTATAAAGCAAATTAGCTATACATAATAGTATGTAAAACTACAATACTAAAAGTCATAACCAATAACAAAAAATAGGAAGAGTAAGAAAAAACTCGTTGATGAATTCCCCACCTTGCTCCTATTGTGTCTCTACCTCCTTAGGTCGAATCTGTGTCAAAAATATGTCCAACCCCTAAAAATACTATTTTTTCATGTATATATACCAAGTAGGGCCGGACCCAAATAATTATGCCTTCTCCTATGCGAAAAAGGACAAGTTTCAGGCCTGGATGGCCGCGGTGGAACTGCGGTAGAACGACGGTATATGGCAGGTATACTGGCTCAGCCCACCTCAGGTCTGCAGTCGCGGTTTTGACCGCGCTTTTTACCCTGTTCCGTTTATTAATTGGAAACATGTAAAACATGAAAGTTGTATCCCTTTGAATTATCTTTCCAATCATATATTGTGGAGCCCAAATGGAGTTCTGAGCAAGAAGTTATGTGTATTTTTACTAGACAGTGCGCAATATGCCTACTCGATTCTTCGTTTTGTTTCCCTATGATCCGTTGATCCCCGAATATGATCCTGGCTTAATTCTTTGGACTTTTACTCAGACTTCAAAGCTTCAAATCACTTGAATTCATTTCATAACATCTATATAGCTCGAAATCACTAATAAAGGCATAAAATACACAATTAGTGCAAAACACTAACGATTAAAGCGCTAACTCAACTAAAGTGCAGTAAATTAGAGTGTAATAATCGACTAAAATACGTAATTATAGCCTATCATCATGCACCGTCTAATATATTTCAATAAAAATCTAATTTAATCTTATATACATAATATAATTTTCCGGCAAAGGTGGTTCAGATTCCGTCCCTAAATCCCCCTGCTCACAATAGATTTGATTGAACCAATAACAAATAATCAGTTTATATTTTGAAAAAAAAAAAAATAGTGCGTTGAATCAAGTTGTCAATAAAATATAAGGTCTGATCCTAAACAATTATACGTGGGAGAAGTAAAGATCCTATGTTAATTATGTATGGATAAATAAGGTTTATTAACTATTAGCTTAGTGATTAGTAGACATTATTTATAAATAGATGCTAGGATTATTTTTATGATAATCAAGGAATATAGATTGACCTCTATTTATAGAAAATAACTTATCATCATAGACCAATCAAAACTGCCACCCCAATTAATGAAGCAATGAGAGTGAACTAGAAAACAAGGAATTTGATCAAACGAGGACTCAAAGTAATTAATATTCCTTCACATAGTATGCCTAACAAGCATCGGAAGAAGACCCATAAGCATGAAAAATATGCTCGTACGTGGCCGGAACTTTAAGGTCAAAAGTTAAAAATATTATTTATGAGGTAAATGAGGGACAACAATGGTTAAATTTGAAATTCTGCGATAATACAAGCGGGAATAGAAATTCAAGAACATCCACATTAATGGCTATTTGTGTGCTTCGCGGCATACTCTGTAGTCTATAGTCATCCTCAAATAGCCACAAATTGTTTTTCCTTATCCCCGTTTTCACGTCTTATTACTAGCTTTATTTTCATCATTTAAACATAATACCAGTTTTAGTTTGAAAAAAGAAAGTGGTAGAATAGAAAGAGTCCATCAATTCTTAATAAGAGATTTTGAGTTCGAATACGGGAAATAGAAAAGTTTGGTAGAGAGTCTTCCCGCATATGTGCTTTATGATGCATATTCGGATTGATTGGAGCAATGAATTTTGGATACCGAATGCATAGAAAAAAATATTTAGTTTTTTTGAGAAACAAGTAGAATTTGTTTTACTTTATTTTGAATACGATCATTAGTAATAGTTAAAAATAAACTCAATAAACAAAGCGTTGCATTATTTATAATTAATCATGATTTCTATTGTTTATTTGACATGTCAGCAATAATTCACACAAGTATTCTCGCGAACACAAGTATTCAAGAGACATTTATATCAGGTAGAAGTGTGTTAAAATGGTCTTTAGCTAAGTTTGAGTGGTTAAGTGACTAATCATGCTAACTTTAAGGGGCTATTAGGTGTTTGGCCAAAGTTAAACCTGTTTTATTATAGTTTAATTGGTCTTTATCTATCCTAAAATGAAACCTAATCTCATTTTGCCTTCTCTATTTTTTTATAAGCATATAAAGTTGAACTCTCTTTGTATCTTTTCTTTCCCTTTCTTTACGTGGCCTAAAACTTCATAACAAGGAAATTAGCAAGTCCTTATTACAAACATCCATCTCATTGCCTAATCATATCCGTCCACGTGGCACTTCTTTACATTATTGGAAACTCAAACACATCTACTGGGCCCCACCCTTTCTTTTCAAACCTACAACTACATTAAAAAACATCATTTGTTAATGTTCACTTTTTTCGTTCCTCTTTGTCCTCTTGATTACTTTAATTTTTCACTTCCTCCTTGACGGCTGTGATCTTCTGGATCTGAAGTGGGTCCAGCCTTATTCCTATGTCGACAAATAGTAGAGTCACACGTGTATGAGCAAACCAAAATTTTGATATGAGTGGTTATACATTAATTTTCCCCCAGTCTTAAAGTGTGAGAATGCCAGAAGCGAGGCAAATGTAGAGCATGAGCTACTGTGTGTCTGTGTGTATGTTATTACCAACTAAGGAATCAAAGTATCTTTGCTGGGTTTAGACTTGTAGAGGAGGAAGAAGAAAAAGACCTATAGCTACAACTACAAGGGTCAAACAAGAGAGTGACAACTGGTCAAAGTGGTCTTCGAAATCTTTACCTTAGATTTTATGCTTCAAAGAAAAAAAAGGTAATTTTGAGCTACCTAATCAAATCTTTCTTTGATTTTTACAGTTTTCCTATGTTTGTTTTTACCTAAATCTTCATTTTTTTCATATGGGTTTTACTTTTTGTTAGTGAAAATGGGTTAAAGATTCGATTTTTAAGGCATGGTGTTGGGAAAGATTGGATTTTTTGAGAGTGAGAAAATGTGCACATTGTATTTTCAGAATGCCCTCTTTTGGGGGTTCTCTAACCATAGCATTTATGTTAGTAGTACTATGAATTGGAAAAATCTGAGCTTTGAACTTTTTGAGTTTTGAGTTATTGGTTGCTGAAGACTGTGACTTATCTTTTTACAATCCCCTTTCTTGATTTAGATTGGTACCCTTATTTTTGGATGTTATGTATAAATTAGCTAATTAAGCTGCTAGGAAGTTGTTTACTTTGGTTCTGCTTGTCTAGTTTGTCTCCATTCTGGGTGTTGCTTTCTGCATATATTAGTAGACATACAGAGGAAGTAGCTGAAATTTGTGAACTTATAGTGTTATATCTTAACGATTGTAATAAAAGAGTCATTTAGCCATTTATTGTCTGAGGAAATCACTATTCTGTATGGTGAGTTTACAATATTGCGGATATAATATCGTATCCACAGACCCCTCATTATGTACATTATTGTCTAGCCCGTTTGTGTGCATCTTAATAGAGTCTATGTTACTATCCTAATGAACTTGAAGTTAATAGAACATAATAGTAAATAGAACATTCAAGTGCAAGTATACAAATGTGTTTTGAAGTTAATGGAAATTGAGAAAAGGAGAGAGAAAATTTGGGTGGGTTGTGGTGGTTTTTCAAGAGGGACAAAGCGTAGTTTACTAGTTTATGCTTGCTTCAAAACTTGCTTAAAGTAACAGTGGCTTGAACTTGCGAGAAATATGTATTGGCTCTTTCCATCTTGCATCTTAATCTCTTGTGTTGAGTAACGTAGGAAGAATGGCACGTTCGGGAGAGAAGGATGAAATCTTTGGGACATGTTTGATATGAAAAAGCTAGCTTGATGCTCAGGTTGTAGCAGGAGAGAATGGATTAATAGATAAATGATGTTAATAGGTCAAAGATTAATCAACTTTGGGCTTAACATAGCTAGCCTTTTGTTTTTCTAGAAAAACTTGCCTTTTCATTTATCTCACACCTTACTTTGTTCACTAATAAAATGTGTAAAACTAAAGCTATTCTGCGTCTTTTCTAAACTTCAAAATTGCAAAGCTCTTAATTTTTCAGTCCGCTGTATGTTCTATCAGTTTATGTGTAATTGTTTTGTGGAGTTCGTACTTCTTATACTTTTTACTTGTATTTGGATAATATTTGCATGAGATGAGCTTAAACGGAGTAGCGTGGTCAGTGAGGATTCATATAGCCGACCCCAACTTAGTTGAGACTGAGACATGGTTGTTCCTGTAGTTGTTACTCCCTCCATTTTAATTTATGTGAACCTGTTTGACTAGACATGGAGTTTAAGAAAAAATGAAGACGTTTGGAATTTGTGGTCCTAAACAGGTCAAAAAGGGGCTCAAAGTATTTGTGTGGTTATAAAAACTTCTCATTAAGGGTATAGTAACTATAGTTGTAAGTTTTAGTTGTAAGTTTAAGCTAAATTGTTACCAAATTTAGAAAGGGGTCATTCTTTTGGAACGGACCAAAAAGGAAATAGGTTCACATAAACTGGAACACTGGGAGTATGTAGTTCATTTAAATGTGTGAAAATGTGAAATGTGAAATTTGAAAATTATTCCAGACTGGGCTGTCAGATAATCCTATAAGTGGGATTGTAACAAAGCCTCATATTTGTAGTATTTGCTTTAAAAGAATCTTTAGTGAGACAAGAACAATATTGATGGCGAAATTTAGTTTTCCCATTAGGATACTAAGTTGAGAAATGGAAACTAAGTATGTTTCCTCCTGTCTCAAAGAAAACATAGTTGGTCATGATAGTCAAATTTACAAGATCAGGACCATGAAACTTAAGTGATTTTGTGTTAGTTCTGAAGCTCAGATATCATTTAAGTTATGACAAGTAAAACGAACTTGAGCTATTTGATTTCGTTCATACCTAAAAACTGAGTACTTGTTCCTCGGCTTAAGCATCTTAGATACGTGACCAGCACCAAGAAACTGATGATTTTGCTTGGATTCTGAACCGTGAGTATATTCTGAAAAATAAAAACTTAAAGTTTTGATGAATACACAATCAGGGTGAAGAAGCACCATGAGTTTTATGCGATATAATTTCAAGCTCAGGAAGAAAGAATTAGGACAAGGTTTGGAGGCATTTTTGGTTATGCAAGCCTCTCTTCAGGGGAATCTTCTGCATTTTTTGTTTCAAAAGTGTAGCTGATATGGATAAGCGTAAAGCTGTCTACACCTAAATGCATTTAAATAGCCTGTTATTGTGATTATCTTATAGCTTCCCGAGGTGACACTCTAGCATGACCTCTCTAATAACTTCTATTTAGGCGGTCCATCTAAGAATGTCTTAGAAGTAGGAAAAATTAGAAGGTGGGTAGTTTGGGGGAGAGAAATAGGAGAGCTTTTGAGGGGATTGAGTCTCCTTTTTCACATCTTAAGAATAGTTTTTTTTATCTTTGATCGCTTTTTGGTGCACTCATATAGCCCCTACTTGTATAGAAGATTGGGTGTCTTTTGTAGAGAATCATGTTCCGACGTAAATTCTCTACTTTTTGGTGTACTCATGTATATGGGAGTTCTCTCCCTTTTGATTAATACAAGTTACCTTATCAAAATAAAGAAATTAGACGGTGGCTTTTAAACAGATCTTTGGGATTCTGAGAGAAGTTCGCTATACAGCAAAAGCATGTTTGGATTGTTGTATTTAATATGTTGTAGTCATTATTCTTCGAGAAAGGGGAGCCTTGGAGCAACGGTAAAGTAGGTTCACGAGTTCGAGCCATGGAAGCAACCATTAATGCTTGCATTAGGGTAGGCTGTCTACGTCACACCTCTTAGGTTGCGGCCCTTCCCCAGACCCTGCATTCAGGATTGTTTGTGCACCGGGCTGCCCTTTTATTCTCCAAGGTTTATTAGATGAAAAATCATTTTGCAAGATTGCTGCTATTAGAATATCCAAAGTTCGATTCTTTTTCCTGAAAAGGAAATGGGGTTAATCAAGGTTGCTACATTTTTGTTGCTATACATTTGGATTATTTACTTTTTGAGTCAAGTTGGGTTACAATGATAAGCACCTGCTTGATTTCACAGATAATGTGATGCTGGAATCATCTAACAAGAACATTGCAAAAAGTTGCTGCCGGTTTACTTGGGCTTTTGTAGCTAGGTAGATCAGGCTAGCTACAAAAGGTTTAGCAAGATAGTTGGACATGAATTTGCTGGTGAGAACATGCTTCAGCCAAGGGAAACCGACATTCCTGCTTTATTTTTGGTCTTGGTTGTGCTTCCCCTGGTTTCTTATATCCTTCTAGGCAAATGGAATGAGGCAGCCAAAAAGAAAGAGAGGGTTGGTTTGCTGGCTCAACGGGCAGCTGAAGAAGCGTTTAAGTCAGAAACTGTGCCTGCTGTAAGTATTATCCCTACCCCTCTTGTGCCTTTGCCAAGCAGTGTGATTCATCAGTGTGCAAGATGCCATAGTCCAGCCACAACTCGGTGCTCTCAATGCAAATCAGTTCGATATTGGTATGACCAAGTTCTCTTTATTTACTTGTGTTCTAACTGTGTGAAGTTTTGTACAGAATTAGCAAACAGTGGAAAGCAGGACCTACCAAAAATAAGAATGTTTTCTTGTCTACGAGTGTGAAATGGCCCATCTTAGCTCTCTCAGTCTCTTCTCCGCTTCTATTTTTAATTCTCTTTTTTTGTCTTGGATAGATGAAGTGGGTTGTCTTGTAACTTTATAGCTATATTTTTCGTCGCAGCCCCAAGCTGAAAATAGTATACCCATGAGGTTATTCTTCATATATCCACATTGGCAGATTTAAGAATTTTTTAAATGATTCCTTCATTTAGACGAGGACCCACAAAATGCACAAGGAAGATGGAAATTTCCGGTTAGAACTCCATAGCTTCTGGATACTGTATTCAATCGACGTAGAGATGGACCTTAGAACAGTGAGATGTAACAAATTGGTGGTACAGATGTAGTTTTCTTAATGAGTGTCAAGTGACCAACTTACCAAAGTGCCTTTTCTTTGACAGGCATCCTCTTCTCAATAACTTCATGAACTCATTCCATTGTCCACTTCCTCAGCCTTTGTGCTGTTGGTCCCAAACAAATAAGGGGGAGGACTGCAGTGTTACCCCAAATTAAAAGCCCATGCCTACATTTGTTGCAAGTTCTAAAGATACTGGGTCATCCTCTTGTTTTCTGTTATTAAGATATTGAAATGTTTCACGGAAACACACAGCCTATTTGGCCAAGCTTTTTTGGGGCCAAAAGTGCTTTTTTTTTTATAGTCAAAAACACTTTTGGCCAAAGTTTGAGATGTTTGGCCAATCTTTTGGAAGGAAAAAAGTGCTTTTAAGGAGAAGTAGAAAAAAGTAGCTTCTCTCCGAAAGCACTTTTGTGAGAAGCACTTTTGAGAAAAATACACTTAGAAGCAATTTTCAAAAGCTTGGCCGAACACTAATTACTGCTCAAAAGTGCTTTTCAAATTAATTAGCCAAACACAAACTGCTTTTCACCAAAAGCACTTTTTTAAATAGTACTTTTGAGAAAAGCACTTTTTAAAAAAGTACTTTTGAGAAAAGCACTTCTCAAAATAAGCTGATTTTAGAAGCTTGGCCAAACAGGTTAACAATCTTTCTTGGGTACGAGGACAGGTTCTTGAGACACATCAGCTCTTTGACTCGACTAAAGTAGTGAGTGTAAGAAGCCTATGATAGAGATAAAATTATCTTGTTTTTAAATTTTCCATGTCAGGAGCAGTCAACCCATCTTGGAAGAATTAATGATGAGCACAAACCTCCTCCCTCATTAAAGAGAGATTCAGCAAAAAATGAAAGAAGCAGTAAGGAAACAAGTAGGTAAAGGGGGAAATGGTCGCAAGACGTTTGGTTGACCTTTGGGTGTGAATAGAAATGGATTAAATGAGGCTGTAATATTATGATAGTTTACATAAACCTGTGATATGGTTTTCTTGACATAAAAAGCAGATCCTTAGCAGCATTTGGATTGGTACAATAAAATTTATCTAACGCTTATGTTTTCTTTTTTTTTTTTTGTATTGTTTCATCAGACTTTGTGTGTCAACTGTTTTCTTATCTAATGATCAAAATTGTGCAGCTCAGGGAAGTGTCAGATTCTCCACTGGAGACAGGTTCACAAGCTAGAGTGTCATCAATTGGGTAACAACTGCAACAGCTCATTCTCTAAGTCTGCGTTGACTAATGACTTCCCGGGACAAGTGTCATTTGATAGCTATGTTGAAGTGCAGTACAATGACAGCAACATTAATCAGTCATGGCTTGGCAAAGCTCCTCCAAATGGTGTCTCTGAAACACCCATTATCACATCACTCCCCCCTACTGCTGTTAGTATGGCAACTGATACATCTGTAGCTCCAAAAGTTGGGAAACGATCTGTAGACAAGAGACAACATAAAGGCAACAAAGACATATTAAGAAGAGGGGAAGGAACCATGTCCGAGAGTCCTGAGCTAGCCTCTCAATCTTGGGTTACTACTTCCCCCTCATGTGCTACCTCTTCAAAAGAACGTTCTATGAACCAGAAGGTTATCTCTTTTCCAATAGAAAGTGCAAAAGTTTTCGTTTGCTTAATTTGCCTAAGCTGAGTTCTCTTTTGTTGCAGTCAAGAGAAAGTGAGTCCAAGTTTTTGGAACATGATAGCATCACGGATGGATTCAATAGTGAACAACTTGATTTAATGAGTACAATGGGAGAACGCCATATGTTGCAAAAGCAGAGAGAACACATCTCAAGAAATCATCGTCATATTTCGAGTTCGTCAAATCTAGAAGGCCATGAAATGAGTGCATGCAGTAATCAGAAGGAGTTGATTGATGAAGAAAGTCTACTACGAGAAGGCATCATTACCAGCACTCAGGCAATTCCATTGACTTGCGCTTCTGGAAAGACTTCAACACGGAGAAGCAGTAGAGCTAAAAGCGCATCACATTCTCACGGAGAAAAGTCCCATAAAACGCCAAAAACATCAAAAGAAGAAATGTGTTCAGGTTTGGAAGGGAAGAGCCAGAATATCGACGAGTCAAGTATGTGACCTTGACGATTATGATATGCTAATAGCTGCATATTTCTCTTTCATTTTACTGAGTCCTCACAATGCAGAAAATGCTAGAAGAAAGGATGCCGTCTCTCCACAAGCAGGCAGTGGGGTTGCAAACATGGGCATTATGAGAATGTTCGGTCTTGTTAAATCATCAAAAGTTGATAGACATCAATCTGTAGAATCCAGGGCTGACAAACACAAGAAACTAAAGGTCAGTTTTCATCCAATAGACTAACTTTAACAATTAATTTTTTTATTGAGAATCACCTAGGTTCGGAGAAACTCTATTGATAGATTATCAATAAAGCCTGATTAGCTGGGTGTTCTTGAGAAATCTAAGTTGCAGTTGATTCATGATGTCATTGGTTTGTTTTGGGCTTTGACATGAGCCATTAATAATTGTCTAATGAACAGATGCTGTTTCCTTATGAAGAATTTGTGAAGTTATTTGAATATGAAGACTTCACTTTGTTGCCTAGAGGTATCATAAATTGCGGGAATAGGTAATGTTTCAGACATCTTTATCCTTGTGCCTAATGTATTTTGTTGTTTATTTGAAAAATCAAATGCGTCCTAAACAGAAATTAGTCCAATTGGTAAATTTGCCTGAACATTAGCAAGTCAATTACATCAGTTGTTCGTTCATTTTGCAGTTGTTATGCCAATGCTGTCTTGCAGTGTCTGACCTTCACAAAACCTTTAACAATCTACCTACTTCGCAGATCACATTCTAGAACTTGTAATTTCACTCTTTTTACCTCCTTTACTTCTGTTTCTTTTATAGATGAATTGCAAAATTCATCTATTACATGTACATCAGACTGCAGGAGAGATTGGTGCCTTATGTGTGAACTTGAGCAACATGTGATGATGTTAAGAGATAGTGGAGGTCCTCTGTCGCCAAGCAGGATTCTTTTGCATATGCGGAGCATTAATGGTCAGATTGGCAATGGCAGTCAAGAAGATGCTCATGAGTTTTTAAGGTCTGTATGAAATAACATTTTTGTTTCTCGTCCAATCTTAATGATGAAAACAAATACCTATGCAGAAAGGTTATTTTGTAATTCTTGGAAATGTAATAATGGAGTTTTTTTTCTTCTTCTAATGACTTTAGTGGAAGCTTGATTTTTTCTTTTTTTTACCTATTTGTGTCTCAGTAGTTGTTCTATATGTGTGCAGGCTTCTTGTTGCTTCTATGCAATCTATATGCTTGGAGGCATTGGGTGGAGAAAATGCTGTCGATCCAAGATTGCAGGAAACGACCTTTATACAACAAACTTTTGGAGGGCGACTTAGATCTAAGGTCTAAGATTGCTAGTCTCATTGACTTATTTCAAAGTGGAAAATTGAAAGAACTTTATGCTTTCTTTTGTAATTTTACCTAGTAGCTTTATCTTATGATGCCAGGTCAAATGTCTGAGATGCCACCACGAGTCGGAGTGCTACGAAAATATCATGGATCTCTCATTGGAGATCTTTGGTTGGGTTGAGTCACTTGAAGATGCATTGACACAATTTACAAGTCCCGAAGATCTTGATGGGGAAAACATGTATAGATGCGGAAGGTATGTGAGCTTGCTTTACTAAACTCCCACATGTAGATTTCTTACCCATTGGACATGCATATTACTTCTTGAAACTGAAAAGACTTTTCTGCTCATATTTCCTTGAAAGGTGCGCTTGTTATGTTCGTGCACAAAAACAGTTGAGCATACAGGAGGCTCCAAATATCTTGACTATTGTCTTGAAGAGATTTCAGGTACTGCTTTTTACAGATGTCACTTATTAGGCATTTGTTTTTATCAGGAAGGTTGTTCTGTTTCTTTTAAGCCAAGAAGTAGTGCCAGTTCTCTGTTTCCACTACTAGTTACTTCCTCTATGATTTTTGCTGGTTATCTGAGAGTATCCGAGACAATGCCGAAGCTGTCCTACATGTCCAACAAATCTTTTACCCATATACCTCTAATTCTCAAGCCCGGTTTCTTGTATCGTCGGAACTACTGTTTATGTCTCATTCCCAAAGGGCACTCCATTGAAATTTGAATTTATTGTTTATGTCTCATTTCTAAAGGCAAAAAAAAGTTCCAGTCATGATGTAATTTTCCTTTTTTAAGTTCTGGGCACTTAAAAGTCTTACAGTCTATATTTTGCTGTTTTAAATATTATATTCTCAGCTGTTGTGTAACCTCTTCTATAATTATCAGGAAGGAAGTTATGGGAAGATAAATAAGTGCATCACTTTTCCGGATATGCTGGATATGATACCATTTATGACAGGGACAGATGACATTCCTCCACTTTACATGCTTTATGCTGTTGTTGTGCACTTGGATACCTTAAATGCATCATTTTCTGGGCATTACATATCCTACGTGAAAGATCTACACCGACAAGGCAATTGGTTCAGAATTGATGATACTGAGGTAGTTTGACGCCTGAGTTTCTGAGATTCAGATGCTTTTATTATGCTTGTGCCCGAAAAAAAAAGAGGATACTTGTGTAGATTATACACAATAGGCGATGAAACTGAACTTAATTACTTACGACATGGTTAGCCATTTAATCTCACTCTTCAATCATTAAAGAAGAAATGTTGAAGTGAGAAAAAATTGGAAATCTTTTGCTTTTTCATGTTTCCACATTTTCTTTTTCTTGAACTAGTTTCCCATGTTTCGTTTTCCTTTGGCAAGAGATGGGAAAGATAGCAAGGAAAATAGAGTTTTGTGGTTCCAAAACTAACCTTGCAAGCCTGCAAATTCTGTCTCATTGAACTGGTAGGAGGTTGCTAGCATGGAATACACCAGGAATAAATATCTGAGAAACTTGTACGCATCTGTATTAATTAGAATCAGGATGTGATTGGTTATGTTTTTTTCTCTCCTTGGAAGTGTTCCTTTTTCCTTCATATGGGTCATGTCATCCAGACCAATGGTTGATAATCAAATTTCCATTAGTTGTAAGTTTCTTGGGCCACCATGCCATGAGGAGGTATTTTCAGACATCTCTGATCAACAATCGTTTTTACTTATCAAAAAGGTATTGGAGCAAGAGGCATTTTAGTGTTTCTTGATGAATAGTAGGTGTCTGCTTGTTTATTCTTGAATTACCTGTGTTGTGATGAGGACATCCATGATATCAGATTGTTTTATCTTTTGGTTGACCTGTTTGTAATGCAAGATATGGCAGTTGCCTTTCTAGTTTCTTGACACTTAGCTTCACCTGCAATAATGAAAAAGCTGAATTTTAGTGCACATACCATGCTAGTAATGATGAATGTTAAGTTCCATTTGTGCTTGCTGATGTCTTTCTAGTCCACTTTCTTGTTTGAGGAATTAAATGCATCTTTGGTGACCGTGCTAGTAGGTAACTGTGTGAATGGTGGATTTTATGAATTTTTGTGCTTGTTACATGTCGTTGCTTTAGTATCTTGTCCTACTTTTCTCACAAGATGCATATCTTGATACCAGGTCCAGCCTGTATCCATGAGCCAAGTGATGTCGGAAGGAGCATATATCTTATTTTATAAGAGGTAAAGCACTGCAGAGCTTTTACTTTAGAAACGCACTGTAGGAATTAACTCTGGAGATCAATTTGGCCAATTCATGTTTGTCATTGGATGCTGGTTTTTGTTGTCATTATATCTTATTTAAGCTTCCACAATCTTTCTGATGTAAAGATCCCTATATTGAAGTAGTATAAAATTTTGTAGATCATATTCACGGCCAGCTAGAAGGATTTGCCGAAGACAGGCTCAGGGGATTTTAAAGCACTGCCCACCAAAATCAACAAAGACTTCTAGGCCAGAGCAGATAAAAGCAGAGCATCATTTTGTTGGTGTGGATCCTTGTACGAATCACAGACCGGAACTGAACGGCAACATCATTGATTGCACCTCCGGTGGAATTGTCAGGAGTGCTAATAAAAATAGACCGCCAGTTGTGGGAACTTACACGGAGTCAATGACCGCAGAGTTTTCAGATGCTACATCAAGTGACTGGTCCCTCTTTACAAGCTCAGATGAAGCATCTTTTACAACTGAGAGTACCAGAGACTCTTTTAGCACTGTTGATTATACGGATGCAAGCGCTACTGATCCATTCTCTTCAATCATCAACAGCTTATGCGCATCAGACCGTTCCTCTAACAGAACTGTTGCGTGTAGTATGTTTTCGAGTAGTAAACCACATACAAGATTCTTTTCAGAAAGGAAGGGTTCTGTTTTGGATTCAAGTGTGGCTGCCGGACGCCTCGATCGAGTGCACGAGGCTAGAGTTCCAAGACCGGTCACTCTTCCTCCTTCTGAAGGTTTTCATAGTGATAGTAGTACTGGTGTAAATGTAAAATATGGTAGTGAGCCTAGATTTGGACCTCATCAAACTTACTTTCCATCTAATGTTTAATTTCTTGGAATTCCAAGTCATTATATGTCGAATTAGGTAGGTACAAGTTGTGCTTCTATTTTGCCAATCAATATTTTATTGAATGGAGCACATCAATCATTTGTCAGTTCAAGAAAACAAGTAGTCACTGCTCTTAGTTCTTAGTTGTAAATATGCATGCCTTATCCAAGTTCTTAACACACTTGTGCGTTAAATAATCTGCATAGTTGCAGCCTCCCCCTCCCCGAAACCAAAAAGAATAATGGGTCGTTTGGTTGGAATATAATTTTTACGGTATAAGTTATGCTAGTATAAGTTATATTGGGATACGTTATGCTGAGATTAGTTATGCTGGAATTGTTCATTGTTTGGTATGTTGTATTAAGAATGATAACTGCATAATTTCTATAAAAAAATGTGTAAGTTATACCGGTGCTAATTACCCCATCTTCTAAGGTATAAGTTTGTCCCAGTTTAAAATTAACACCGGAATAACTTATACCTTGTTTGCTAACCAAACAGAGTACGAAGGTGGTATTAAATTTTATATCACCCTTATACATATTTATACCTCATACCAAACGACCCCTAACAAGATCTTTTGTTCTTCGCAATGAAGTGGTTCAGAGTAGTTGATATGTGACCAGGAGGTTACGAGATCAAGTTGTGGAAATATCTTATTGAAATGCAAGGTAAAACTGCATACAATAAACTCAATATGGTCTAGCCCTATTCCATATATATTGGATTATTTTGAAAGAGGTACTAACCATTAAACCCTCAGAATCAGATTGCATGCATTGTACAACCTATCTTATTTGCTATATATATAATGTAGCATTGTGGTCATACAAAACTGTTGTTTGATAATAATACAAACCAAGAAAATAAGATAGTTTCATGTCTCCTGAAATGTTAAAGAGCCCAGAATCAAATGGTAGATGCTTTGTCTAAATCAAATGTAAACCAAATCTCATTAACTCTGTCCTTGAACTCAAAAGGAGAGTTGTATCCCGCCACTGTATACATGGTAGTATTATCTGCAGCATGGCTTTTTTCAACTGCTGCTGCCCATTTAGTGTCAGCAATACTAGCACTCAAAGCAGCAGCTTCTTTTGCAACATCAACATCAGCTACAAATCCGCCGAATTGTCTGACGGCCACATAAGTATTGCTCCATTTTTGGACGTGAAGGCCTTTAGCTGGAGGAGGATTTGGTTGGTTCTTCTTTGGTACATAGAAGCTCACAACAAATGAAGATGCACAAAATGGTCCATCACTTGGCTTTACTTGAGTGATAACTGGAGCTGTCATCTCTATTTTCTCCTGGTAACTGTTCTTCCCTTGAATGTAATCGAATAGCCTGCCAAGGCAAAGTTCACAACAACCCTTTTTTTTAAAGTTTTGCAAATGGATGCGATGGATGCACTAATATCTCAAGTGTAAAGATTTAAGTTCAATTAAAAAACTTCTAAATACTGAGAGTGCAAAAGATCACTTTTACGCTATTCGGTCAGCCAAATAATAACACGATAACTAACCATAACCTGCACTTGTAAAATAGTGCAGGTTATAACCACTAGTATCTTTTTTCTAGTGGTCGATATATTTCAATCAGTTGATGTGTGAGTAAGTCTCTAAGGGGTTGTTTGGCACAATAGTAGGATATCCTAGGATATGCCATGAGGTAGGATATCGCCCTTTATATTGGATTGCTAATCCTACCAATTTAGGGATCGTTTAGTTGGGAAATAAGTTATCGCAGGATTAGTTATTCTGGAATTGTTATCCGACATTCTCATAGGAATAAAAGTAACACTACAATTCTGGAGTAACTAATCCGGGGATTAATTATATTGCGATTTAATCCCATCCAAGCATGGGATAATTCATCTCAAATTTAATCCCGGTATTAAATTATCCCTAATCTCTTGTACCAAGCGAAGTAACACTGGTATTAGCTAATACCCTAAACCAAACATGGGATAAAGTTAATCCGTACTTTATCCCGAGATTATTATCCTTATCCGAATATGCAACAAAACTGAAAGGAATTAAAAAAGGGAACTAGAGGGAGAAAGAGGGAATATAAATATTAACCTGAGGAAACCAGTTCTGGTGGCGGAATAAAGATTAATATCATCAATGGGTGTAGTAGACATCCACATGGATGAATTGTAGCGACGAATTTCATAGTCTTTCCCAGATTGAATCAAGTCATAATTTGGGCACTCAATTCGATTACAGGTTGGAGGAAAGAAATCCAACTTCAGTGGCTGCAAGTGGTTTGTCGAATAGCCATTGCATAATGTTGAAATGAGGATGAGAAAGAAAGATAGCCTCATGAAGAAATTCATAACACCCAACATCTTTATTTCTTTTTGGTGTTTTTAATTGCTGCAGAAATTTTACGGAGAGAGATGAACTAATATCTTCATGCATAAAAGAAAAAGGAAATCGGTGTCCAGGGGCCTTGGCTATGCCACGTAGTAGGTAACTTTATCTGAATATTCCAAAGCAAAAGAGCCTATCCACCTTTCATTTAGGACAAACGGGTAACAAACTTTCCCACAAGTTAAAAGTAAGAAAGGCGCAATTAAAAGAGAAAATAATGCATACTTTGATATTACCTTACTGTGAATATAATGGCGTGTTAATAATAGATTACTTGTTTAGTTGAGTCCGTGGTAAAATTACACGAAACGCTTTATTTGGTCGTTACCATTTAACCTATACTTATATTTTTTAAATTATTTAAATTACTTAACTTCATCATTTGTATTTGTACAGATGCACATCACAATGCTTGGGGTGAACTACTTTTCTATGTGTTTTTTACGTTTATTATTTCCAAAATTTATGATTTAGATACTGTTGACAATATGATTATTTTATGATAGTAATACACTATAAAAGAATAAAGTGATTATTTATCTAGTTTGTTATAAAGTTTTTTCAAAAACTTCAGTTTATATAGTGCTGAAATTTTTACAAATGAACTAAATAACTTTAGTATCTTCTGGCGAAGTTTTTTAAAAAAGTTTAAAACATGACAAAACTAATGAATCCAGTACAAAAAAACTTCAACTTATTTAATGGTGAAGTTTTTTACAAATGAACTAAATAACTTCAGTATCTTCTGCTGAAGTTTTTGAAAAAGCTTTATGACAAAACTAATGAATTCACGACAAAAAAACGTCAGCATATTTCGTGCTGAAGTTTTTGCAAATGAACTAAATACTTCAGCATCTTCTGCCAAAGTTTTTGAAAAAGATTTACGACAAAAGTAATGAATCCAAGACAAAACTTCGGTTTATTTCGTGTTGAAGTTCGGCAAATAGAGAACAAAACTTTAGCTAGTAGAATGCTTAAGTTCAGCAATTACAAACAACTTCAGGCCCGTCTGCTAGAATGCTAAAATTTGCGTGATTGCCTTTGCTACTTCATGCCCGTATGCCTGAAGTTTACGTGAAAAGTGGGTACGCTTGTAATTCTTTTTTGCAAAGCGGGTATAAATTAATTATCGTAATTGATCGAGAGATAATTGTGGTAGCTCAGAACTCATACTCCATATAGAGTGTTACGGCGAGATTATAACTAACATGTTAGGAATCATTCCCACAAATGGGAAAATCAATAACCCTAGACTATTGTACCCTTGAATTCAACTCTATTCTTGATTATTGCTAGTTTCATTGTCATTTTTCTTAGTTAACTAAATTCTACTCATTATCCATTAAAAATTTGGATCCGGAAATTGTCAGAGCTTATCATTACCAGTGTTAAAAGTTGTAACAAATAGGTTAGTTTCTTGTGGAATTCGACTCCGAATTTAAATCGAATTATATTAACCGTTTAATTGTTTTTATATACATTAATTAGTAATCATATATATATATATATATATATATATATATATATATATATATATATATATATATATATATATATATATATATATATATATATATGTATATATGATAGAAAAATGATCTTCTCTATTCGCTTACGTTTGAATAGAAAAATGGTTCTAGAAATATTTCTATATTCTGCTTACGGATCTCTTATATAATTAAGGATTATATGACTGATATATTATTATTTTGTACTGGACTAGAAAATCAAATGTCTCCAAATTGAGCATATAAAAGAGTATTAATTTTTTTTTACCATGAAGCACATGCCAAAAATGTTGTACCACGTGGAGTTAAAGATCTTTTGGAGCTTGCTACAGTGTAAGTTCCACGTAGCTTGAAGAATAGTGCCAACAGGGATTAAGGCCATTTTTTTTTAAGATTAAAACCTCTGAATCTGAATATACGAATGAATATTAAGATGTATATATCTGAATTTGAATACACATCTAAATATATTATTATGTGTAATCTAAATACTAAATAATTAAGACTGTTTGATTTTTAACATCTAAATGTACAACATTTATCTTTATTTGAAAATTAATAAACATAAAATTTAAATGAAATACTAATTAATCTAATATTCTATCAATAAAGTATATAATTTTTTAAAATATGATAGTTGTTGGTGGTGATGACTAACGGGTGAATGTCGACTAGAGGTAGTAGTTAGTGGTAGTTTTGGTTGATGATGGTGATTAATGCTTGTAGCTAGTAGTGGTTGGTAATGGTGGTGATTATGATTGGGGATGGTGGTGGTGGGTGGTGATAGTTAATAATGGTGGGTGGTGGTAAGGTGGTGGTAGCTTATAATGATGGGTAGTGCCGCTTGTGGTTGTTGATGGTGATGGGGTGGTCAGTTATGGTAGTTGATGTGGATGCATGTTGATTGTGGGTGAGAATGATGGTGGTCAGAGTGGTGTGACTAATGGGTGGTGATGGTCGATAATGGTAGCGGCTATGATTGATGAAGATGGTCGCGTGGTAGTGGTGGGGTGATGGTGGTGGTTGAGTATGGTGGTAGTTGATAATGGTAGGTGGTGACAGCAGTTAATAATGAATATGTGATAACATCTTGATGAAATTAAGTCTCTGTTAGACCCATTAAGTGGTTGTGAAGTAGAAAAAACAAACATACTTTATGATTTAGAACTCAATAATTAAGATTCAAACTTTAAAAACAAACGTACTTAATGTCTGAGATCCAAAAGATCAAAATTCAAACCTTCATTACGTGCAAACAAATGAGGCCTAAAAAATCTGCCCAAAACAAAACGTGACACCAAAGTGTAACACATAAAGGGGTCATTTAGGAGGGGTTACGGGGATAGTACCCCCGTTTCAATTTAGATAGGGGATAATTTCACATAAGTACAATTGAGCTCCTCAATTTTCAATTTTATAGCCCATATTTCAATTTACAACCAATTAGCCCAAAAATAATAGCCTAAGATTCAACATCCAACTCCAATAGGTTCTCAAAATTACCATTTAATTTTCAAAAAGAATTGCTCAAGCTTTTAAGTTAATTTTCGAATTAGTAATTGTTACTCAAATATTAGTTCAACAAATCAAATCTATTTGGGTGGTAAAAATTAGATTATTAACAAGCTTAAATATGTGAGTATCAATTCCGAATTTGATTTTGTGAGAAATTTGAAGTGAGTGTTATTTAGACTTGTTAGAAATAGTATAAGGAGGTTGTATATAAAATTTGAAGTCATTTAATGGAGATTTGGACTGGTTTTGAAAAGGAATTGCAACTGAAAATCGTGGAAGAAGTTCGTATATAGACGTTTGTATAAATGTGTATAAATGTGTATAATAGTGTATACAATGTGTTTATACACTCATATACACTATTATACAAGATTATACATAATTATACAAAAAACTGACTTCGTCTTCTTCTTTGCGTTTTTTCTGAAATTTAACTCAAATCTTGCTCAAATCTACTTCAAATCATTTCAAATTTAAACTTTGAGCTCTTTTTGATATTTTCAATCAATTAGAACAACACTCAATCCAAACAACTAAGAATTACAAGAAATTCTATTTTCTAAAGCAAAGCTTTGAATGTCCTTTAATGGTGGACTTCTACTCTTCAATTTTTTTACATTACAATTAGGTGATATAGGGGGAGAAGCAGTAATGGAGGATGGCCCCTTGAAGCATATGTAAAAAAAAAGTGAGAAGAAGAGAGTGAAGATAATAGTTGTGAGAACACAGATTTAACTTCATAGGTTTAGAACCGTAAGAACACATATTTTGAATTTGCAAGAGCTAATTTTCAAAATATGTACAATATAGGCTAGGCGGGGTAAAACTTAAAAATATGGGCCATTTTTTGTTATGGTGTGAAGTCATATGTATTTTTTTGTAATTCTTTCTTTAGATAATATACTTTTTATTTTATTATTTCGTTCCAAAAATAATAACATATTTCTGCAATTGAATATAATTCAATTTCATTTTATCTTTAATAAAAAACTTTTATAACCATATAAATATTAACAACCCCACAAAGCATTTACCCCGTAAAATTTTAAAATCAAAAGTTTCAAAAGTTTTTGTTTTCTTCTTTAAAACCGGTGATAAGTCAAACTAACTAACTCATCTAAATTGAAATGGAAGGAATATTTAATATAGTGTATTAGCAATGTTTGGATTAATTATGTCAAGATTAATTATGCTAAAATTATTTTTTCGTCTGTTAAATTTTTTATATTAAAGTTTTTAAAATAACAATTATATATATTATATTTTCTTTACTTTTCTATTCTATAGAAGAGCAGGAGTTTCGACGTGTGTGCTTAGTGGTATTCTTGGAAAAGCTTCAGGGCATTTGTGTCATTTCACATCTATACCTCTTTGTACGTGTTTTAATATTTCTGGACGATCAATACGTGTATGTTTTATAGGAGCACACGTATGTTAAGGAGTATTATTAGATTTTCTCAACTGAATAAGATATTACTAAGGTTGTAAAAGTTTGTAACTTCTGAAACTTCTTCATTCTCTTGCTCTTCCTCTTCCTCTTCCTCGAATTTCTCCTACATCCAGGTATGATTTTAATCAATTTCTCCCATAATTTTTGCTACACATCTGATACGAAAAACAATCATTTCCTTTTGTACTTCAATTTGTGGTTTTGCCTTTCTATTTGTTTCTCCTCTTTTGCTTTTTTATTTAGTTTCAGCCAATATGGAATTTTTTTTGTTCAGATTTTCAGTCCATGGATGATATTGGTATGGGTATTGAACATAGATTGAAGAAAGGAATTTTTGGGTATAATACTTGAGATCTTGTTCAAGTTTCACCGGTTCTGTTCATCTTTGCTTTTCCAATTAGTTCTAAAAAGGAATTTTTGGGTATAATATTTGAGATCTTGTTCAAGTTTCACCGGTTCTGTTCATTCTTTGTTTTTCCAATTAGTTCTAACCTAACATGCATTTGTCAAAATTGGACTGCCTGCATGCAAGATTGACCATGGTATAATATTTGAGATCTTGTTCAAGTTTCACCGGTTCTGTTCATTCTTTGTTTTTCCAATTAGTTCTAACCTAACATGCATTTGTCAAAATTGGACTGCCTGCATGCAAGATTGACCATATTTATTTGCTACCGCTTTATTTACATTGTTTGACATAAAGCTGGAGCATAATTTCTCTACATATTTCAGCATTCTTTTAATGCAATATTTCAGCATTCTTTTAATGCTTTCCTTTTATGAATAATATTATATATCACAAAAAAGGAAGAAAAATTCATTATAGCTTCACTTGGTTTTCCCGAATTAATGATACAGCTGTAGTAGTATAGAAATTTCTATCAATGCTGTAGTAGTATAGAAATTTCTATCAATGTTTATAAACCAATGTGCATGAATTAGCAAATATATCTTGCCTTGCTGTGTGTTAATCAGTTGCTTATTACAATGAACCTTGCAAGAGCTATTTTTGGTTTTGCCATATTGAGATTTTCTTTGTCTCTTTCCTCGGAATGTATAGAGCCGCTGTTTAGAGGAAAGGCCTTTAAGTGGTTTTTCACCAACTAAATTCCCTATTTTCTTTGCTTTAGTTACTGGTGCATTGTGTGCTCCAGGCTAATCTCTATTGAACAATATCCATTTTGGTAAATCTCAGGCTCATTACTTTTCGCAATCTCTGCAGCTAAAATATTATTTTCTGTTGAGTAATTGCAGACATTGGATCCCAATTCAGTAGGGAAATTTAATGACTCAAAATTATTTAGGTTTGACTGAATATTCTTGCGACACGCCCAATCTTCTTTTACATGTGGTCTCAAGTAATGGAGATGCTTATTCTTCCTCTTCTCTCTATTTTGCAGTGTTAGTCCTTTGTCAATCTAATGTTAATCCAATTTAATGATGTGGGTCTTTATCAATATTCATTTTTTGATATTTGATATTATAAATTGTGAAAGATTTGATCTTTTCTCTTCTAAATTTCAGTTTACTTCTGCATTAGCATTACATCTTGAATTAGATTAATCTTTAATACCTGGACACACTCTTTGAATTTTATCATGCGTATGTAAACTTTCAATTGCACTCGTACATGGAGAATAAAAGGAAAACGGAAAAAAGAACATAACATCATGAGACATCCAACTATCAGTAAGTGTTCATTTGGCAGAGAATGTTTAGTAGTATTTCTAGCCCATTATTCTTCTCCTCTGACTGTGATTCTGCTTAGTATTGCTAGCTATCTGTAGAATCTAGGACTGGATCACTTAACTGGCCACTACTTATTGGTCCATTTGCTGAATGTGCTATTTCCTGAATCCAAATATCATTGTTCATTGATGTTATGTTGCTTTTTTCCCTTTTCCATTTGCTCTTTACTTTTTGACCTTTCACCATGTCAATTTATTCTTTTTGTTATTGCAGCTGTTGTGTTCCATTGTGTGATTGCGGAGTACTTTTGTTGTCGAGTACCCTTTCGACCAAAAGGTAAATTTCTGATCTCTGGAACATAGAATTTCTTTGCTTCCAAAGCATCCCAGTGATTTCTTTCTTCTCTAGCAAAATCACAACTTAATCCCCCAGTTTTTAAACAAAAATAATACACCCCTTAACTATACACTAAAAGGTTATCCAACTTGTGACATCACAGAAAAAGGGGAAAACTTAGTCCCTTGCTTTAGTTGGTATTAAACAAAAAAAAAATTGGAAACTTTTCACAACAAAAATGTAGGTGATAGATGATATACTCAGAAATGGACTACTTGTGGTCTTCAATTCTATTGCTTTTGTTGTTGATTGCAGCTATCGTAGCAATGGTAGATTTGAGACCAACTATCTAATTTAATTATGACTTCATAATCCAAGATCTATTACTGTATATGTTACTATAGCAGAAATACTCAAAATCATGTTTAGTGTTAAGTGCCTTGATGCAGCAAGTCAAATAATAGTGTAATGAAATCATGCCACATGATAGGTAGTGTGATCGACATGCCTCTAATATATGTCACACTAATCGCACTGAATGATTGGAAGCTCTCACGTAAGTATTAAATCTCTTAAAAACATTCACCTTCCATATTAACATGAGAATCTAGAAGCCGAGGACTATCATACAATCTTATATAACTAACACCAGAAATAACAGTATATCACAAATATGCGTCTATGTAGCTATTTTCAATCATCAAATAAGATACAACCACTGAATGAACAAATAAAATCCAGAAATTTCACTCATTTTGTTGCGAACAGATCATTGCTACTTGGATCCAATGCTTGCACAATGACATAATTACCTGAGCGTAGGTCTTTAAATTCCTTTGAGCCACGGACGAAGTGTACTTCGGAAAGCCGGTAGAGAATTGCTAATAGAAGTAAACATCAATTTAATCAGGACAATGAAAACCAGGCAGGATGAACAGCACAAACATGAAGAAATAATAATGTGGCCGTTCAGATGGCCATAAACTGAAATTGTTTAAAGCTTTTTGTTTACTCTATTAATTAGAGGTAATGGTTGGACTGTTATAGGAAGCTTAACAGTCTCAATAAGCTGTTAAGAAAAACTGTCTTTCTTTAACTTGAATCATCATTCCCAGCAGTAAGCATGTACAACTTGGACACTCAATGAACTCTTCCATTTTGTATTTTATATGTATGTATTCTGCCAATCTTACATACACTCACTTGGCAACATTACACATGCTCACTATCACATTATGCTGTGGTCTGCTCGCAGGTTTTATCCAAATGGCAGAAAGGCTTAACATCAATGCAATTACTCCACAAACAGAAGAATGGACCTGCAAAGTCCAAGTAGTTGATAAAGGAAGACCTAGAGACAACAGAGAGAAAACAAAAAAGTATCAACTAATGGTTCTGCAGGATGAAGAGGTACTTTTTTGTGACTCACAACTCTACCAATAGTAAATGAACTAATATTATTGCTATTTATATATTTGTTAACGAACAAGAAAATACTTAGTACTAAAAAAAGTTGACTTACGCATATTTGGGTATCCTAATTGTGTCTTATTTTGTTACAGGAAAACCAAGTCGAGTGCATTATATTCAATGCTGAGATAGCGCATTTTGAAGATTTGTTTCGTCCTTCCACACTTACTTGGTGTCAGTTGCACAAGTCAAAGAATCAAATTATATGTATGGAAATCCAGTTAACCAATTTACTTGGACAATTGATAGAAGCACGATTGTTGAGCCTGTTGAAACTATCAATCCTCCAGAAGTTCCATTACCGCCGCCAACGCGGCTAACTCTTACACCATTTGACTCTATAGAAGAGCAGGAGTTTCGACGTGTGTGCTTAGTGGTATTCTTGGAAAAGCTTCAGGGCATTTGTGTCATTTCACATCTATACCTCTTTGTACGTGTTTTAATATTTCTGGACGATCAATACGTGTATGTTTTATAGGAGCACACGTATGTTAAGGAGTATTATTAGATTTTCTCAACTGAATAAGATATTACTAAGGTTGTAAAAGTTTGTAACTTCTGAAACTTCTTCATTCTCTTGCTCTTCCTCTTCCTCTTCCTCGAATTTCTCCTACATCCAGGTATGATTTTAATCAATTTCTCCCATAATTTTTGCTACACATCTGATACGAAAAACAATCATTTCCTTTTGTACTTCAATTTGTGGTTTTGCCTTTCTATTTGTTTCTCCTCTTTTGCTTTTTTATTTAGTTTCAGCCAATATGGAATTTTTTTTGTTCAGATTTTCAGTCCATGGATGATATTGGTATGGGTATTGAACATAGATTGAAGAAAGGAATTTTTGGGTATAATACTTGAGATCTTGTTCAAGTTTCACCGGTTCTGTTCATCTTTGCTTTTCCAATTAGTTCTAAAAAGGAATTTTTGGGTATAATATTTGAGATCTTGTTCAAGTTTCACCGGTTCTGTTCATTCTTTGTTTTTCCAATTAGTTCTAACCTAACATGCATTTGTCAAAATTGGACTGCCTGCATGCAAGATTGACCATGGTATAATATTTGAGATCTTGTTCAAGTTTCACCGGTTCTGTTCATTCTTTGTTTTTCCAATTAGTTCTAACCTAACATGCATTTGTCAAAATTGGACTGCCTGCATGCAAGATTGACCATATTTATTTGCTACCGCTTTATTTACATTGTTTGACATAAAGCTGGAGCATAATTTCTCTACATATTTCAGCATTCTTTTAATGCAATATTTCAGCATTCTTTTAATGCTTTCCTTTTATGAATAATATTATATATCACAAAAAAGGAAGAAAAATTCATTATAGCTTCACTTGGTTTTCCCGAATTAATGATACAGCTGTAGTAGTATAGAAATTTCTATCAATGCTGTAGTAGTATAGAAATTTCTATCAATGTTTATAAACCAATGTGCATGAATTAGCAAATATATCTTGCCTTGCTGTGTGTTAATCAGTTGCTTATTACAATGAACCTTGCAAGAGCTATTTTTGGTTTTGCCATATTGAGATTTTCTTTGTCTCTTTCCTCGGAATGTATAGAGCCGCTGTTTAGAGGAAAGGCCTTTAAGTGGTTTTTCACCAACTAAATTCCCTATTTTCTTTGCTTTAGTTACTGGTGCATTGTGTGCTCCAGGCTAATCTCTATTGAACAATATCCATTTTGGTAAATCTCAGGCTCATTACTTTTCGCAATCTCTGCAGCTAAAATATTATTTTCTGTTGAGTAATTGCAGACATTGGATCCCAATTCAGTAGGGAAATTTAATGACTCAAAATTATTTAGGTTTGACTGAATATTCTTGCGACACGCCCAATCTTCTTTTACATGTGGTCTCAAGTAATGGAGATGCTTATTCTTCCTCTTCTCTCTATTTTGCAGTGTTAGTCCTTTGTCAATCTAATGTTAATCCAATTTAATGATGTGGGTCTTTATCAATATTCATTTTTTGATATTTGATATTATAAATTGTGAAAGATTTGATCTTTTCTCTTCTAAATTTCAGTTTACTTCTGCATTAGCATTACATCTTGAATTAGATTAATCTTTAATACCTGGACACACTCTTTGAATTTTATCATGCGTATGTAAACTTTCAATTGCACTCGTACATGGAGAATAAAAGGAAAACGGAAAAAAGAACATAACATCATGAGACATCCAACTATCAGTAAGTGTTCATTTGGCAGAGAATGTTTAGTAGTATTTCTAGCCCATTATTCTTCTCCTCTGACTGTGATTCTGCTTAGTATTGCTAGCTATCTGTAGAATCTAGGACTGGATCACTTAACTGGCCACTACTTATTGGTCCATTTGCTGAATGTGCTATTTCCTGAATCCAAATATCATTGTTCATTGATGTTATGTTGCTTTTTTCCCTTTTCCATTTGCTCTTTACTTTTTGACCTTTCACCATGTCAATTTATTCTTTTTGTTATTGCAGCTGTTGTGTTCCATTGTGTGATTGCGGAGTACTTTTGTTGTCGAGTACCCTTTCGACCAAAAGGTAAATTTCTGATCTCTGGAACATAGAATTTCTTTGCTTCCAAAGCATCCCAGTGATTTCTTTCTTCTCTAGCAAAATCACAACTTAATCCCCCAGTTTTTAAACAAAAATAATACACCCCTTAACTATACACTAAAAGGTTATCCAACTTGTGACATCACAGAAAAAGGGGAAAACTTAGTCCCTTGCTTTAGTTGGTATTAAACAAAAAAAAAAATTGGAAACTTTTCACAACAAAAATGTAGGTGATAGATGATATACTCAGAAATGGACTACTTGTGGTCTTCAATTCTATTGCTTTTGTTGTTGATTGCAGCTATCGTAGCAATGGTAGATTTGAGACCAACTATCTAATTTAATTATGACTTCATAATCCAAGATCTATTACTGTATATGTTACTATAGCAGAAATACTCAAAATCATGTTTAGTGTTAAGTGACATGATGCAGCAAGTCAAATAATAGTGTAATGAAATCATGCCACATGATAGGTAGTGTGATCGACATGCCTCTAATATATGTCACACTAATCGCACTGAATGATTGGAAGCTCTCACGTAAGTATTAAATCTCTTAAAAACATTCACCTTCCATATTAACATGAGAATCTAGAAGCCGAGGACTATCATACAATCTTATATAACTAACACCAGAAATAACAGTATATCACAAATATGCGTCTATGTAGCTATTTTCAATCATCAAATAAGATACAACCACTGAATGAACAAATAAAATCCAGAAATTTCACTCATTTTGCTGCGAACAGATCATTGCTACTTGGATCCAATGCTTGCACAATGACATAATTACCTGAGCGTAGGTCTTTAAATTCCTTTGAGCCACGGACGAAGTGTACTTCGGAAAGCCGGTAGAGAATTGCTAATAGAAGTAAACATCAATTTAATCAGGACAATGAAAACCAGGCAGGATGAACAGCACAAACATGAAGAAATAATAATGTGGCCGTTCAGATGGCCATAAACTGAAATTGTTTAAAGCTTTTTGTTTACTCTATTAATTAGAGGTAATGGTTGGACTGTTATAGGAAGCTTAACAGTCTCAATAAGCTGTTAAGAAAAACTGTCTTTCTTTAACTTGAATCATCATTCCCAGCAGTAAGCATGTACAACTTGGACACTCAATGAACTCTTCCATTTTGTATTTTATATGTATGTATTCTGCCAATCTTACATACACTCACTTGGCAACATTACACATGCTCACTATCACATTATGCTGTGGTCTGCTCGCAGGTTTTATCCAAATGGCAGAAAGGCTTAACATCAATGCAATTACTCCACAAACAGAAGAATGGACCTGCAAAGTCCAAGTAGTTGATAAAGGAAGACCTAGAGACAACAGAGAGAAAACAAAAAAGTATCAACTAATGGTTCTGCAGGATGAAGAGGTACTTTTTTGTGACTCATAACTCTACCAATAGTAAATGAACTAATATTATTGCTATTTATATATTTGTTAACGAACAAGAAAATACTTAGTACTAAAAAAAGTTGACTTACGCATATTTGGGTATCCTAATTGTGTCTTATTTTGTTACAGGAAAACCAAGTCGAGTGCATTATATTCAATGCTGAGATAGCGCATTTTGAAGATTTGTTTCGTCCTTCCACACTTACTTGGTGTCAGTTGCACAAGTCAAAGAATCAAATTATATGTATGGAAATCCAGTTAACCAATTTACTTGGACAATTGATAGAAGCACGATTGTTGAGCCTGTTGAAACTATCAATCCTCCAGAAGTTCCATTACCGCCGCCAACGCGGCTAACTCTTACACCATTTGACTCTATAGAAGAGCAGGAGTTTCAACGTGTGTGCTTAGTGGTATTCTTGGAAAAGCTTCAGGGCATTTGTGTCATTTCACATCTATACCTCTTTGTACGTGTTTTAATATTTCTGGACGATCAATACGTGTATGTTTTATAGGAGCACACGTATGTTAAGGAGTATTATTAGATTTTCTCAACTGAATAAGATATTACTAAGGTTGTAAAAGTTTGTAACTTCTGAAACTTCTTCATTCTCTTGCTCTTCCTCTTCCTCTTCCTCGAATTTCTCCTACATCCAGGTATGATTTTAATCAATTTCTCCCATAATTTTTGCTACACATCTGATACGAAAAACAATCATTTCCTTTTGTACTTCAATTTGTGGTTTTGCCTTTCTATTTGTTTCTCCTCTTTTGCTTTTTTATTTAGTTACAGCCAATATGGAATTTTTTTTGTTCAGATTTTCAGTCCATGGATGATATTGGTATGGGTATTGAACATAGATTGAAGAAAGGAATTTTTGGGTATAATACTTGAGATCTTGTTCAAGTTTCACCGGTTCTGTTCATCTTTGCTTTTCCAATTAGTTCTAAAAAGGAATTTTTGGGTATAATATTTGAGATCTTGTTCAAGTTTCACCGGTTCTGTTCATTCTTTGTTTTTCCAATTAGTTCTAACCTAACATGCATTTGTCAAAATTGGACTGCCTGCATGCAAGATTGACCATGGTATAATATTTGAGATCTTGTTCAAGTTTCACCGGTTCTGTTCATTCTTTGTTTTTCCAATTAGTTCTAACCTAACATGCATTTGTCAAAATTGGACTGCCTGCATGCAAGATTGACCATATTTATTTGCTACCGCTTTATTTACATTGTTTGACATAAAGCTGGAGCATAATTTCTCTACATATTTCAGCATTCTTTTAATGCAATATTTCAGCATTCTTTTAATGCTTTCCTTTTATGAATAATATTATATATCACAAAAAAGGAAGAAAAATTCATTATAGCTTCACTTGGTTTTCCCGAATTAATGATACAGCTGTAGTAGTATAGAAATTTCTATCAATGCTGTAGTAGTATAGAAATTTCTATCAATGTTTATAAACCAATGTGCATGAATTAGCAAATATATCTTGCCTTGCTGTGTGTTAATCAGTTGCTTATTACAATGAACCTTGCAAGAGCTATTTTTGGTTTTGCCATATTGAGATTTTCTTTGTCTCTTTCCTCGGAATGTATAGAGCCGCTGTTTAGAGGAAAGGCCTTTAAGTGGTTTTTCACCAACTAAATTCCCTATTTTCTTTGCTTTAGTTACTGGTGCATTGTGTGCTCCAGGCTAATCTCTATTGAACAATATCCATTTTGGTAAATCTCAGGCTCATTACTTTTCGCAATCTCTGCAGCTAAAATATTATTTTCTGTTGAGTAATTGCAGACATTGGATCCCAATTCAGTAGGGAAATTTAATGACTCAAAATTATTTAGGTTTGACTGAATATTCTTGCGACACGCCCAATCTTCTTTTACATGTGGTCTCAAGTAATGGAGATGCTTATTCTTCCTCTTCTCTCTATTTTGCAGTGTTAGTCCTTTGTCAATCTAATGTTAATCCAATTTAATGATGTGGGTCTTTATCAATATTCATTTTTTGATATTTGATATTATAAATTGTGAAAGATTTGATCTTTTCTCTTCTAAATTTCAGTTTACTTCTGCATTAGCATTACATCTTGAATTAGATTAATCTTTAATACCTGGACACACTCTTTGAATTTTATCATGCGTATGTAAACTTTCAATTGCACTCGTACATGGAGAATAAAAGGAAAACGGAAAAAAGAACATAACATCATGAGACATCCAACTATCAGTAAGTGTTCATTTGGCAGAGAATGTTTAGTAGTATTTCTAGCCCATTATTCTTCTCCTCTGACTGTGATTCTGCTTAGTATTGCTAGCTATCTGTAGAATCTAGGACTGGATCACTTAACTGGCCACTACTTATTGGTCCATTTGCTGAATGTGCTATTTCCTGAATCCAAATATCATTGTTCATTGATGTTATGTTGCTTTTTTCCCTTTTCCATTTGCTCTTTACTTTTTGACCTTTCACCATGTCAATTTATTCTTTTTGTTATTGCAGCTGTTGTGTTCCATTGTGTGATTGCGGAGTACTTTTGTTGTCGAGTACCCTTTCGACCAAAAGGTAAATTTCTGATCTCTGGAACATAGAATTTCTTTGCTTCCAAAGCATCCCAGTGATTTCTTTCTTCTCTAGCAAAATCACAACTTAATCCCCCAGTTTTTAAACAAAAATAATACACCCCTTAACTATACACTAAAAGGTTATCCAACTTGTGACATCACAGAAAAAGGGGAAAACTTAGTCCCTTGCTTTAGTTGGTATTAAACAAAAAAAAAAATTGGAAACTTTTCACAACAAAAATGTAGGTGATAGATGATATACTCAGAAATGGACTACTTGTGGTCTTCAATTCTATTGCTTTTGTTGTTGATTGCAGCTATCGTAGCAATGGTAGATTTGAGACCAACTATCTAATTTAATTATGACTTCATAATCCAAGATCTATTACTGTATATGTTACTATAGCAGAAATACTCAAAATCATGTTTAGTGTTAAGTGACATGATGCAGCAAGTCAAATAATAGTGTAATGAAATCATGCCACATGATAGGTAGTGTGATCGACATGCCTCTAATATATGTCACACTAATCGCACTGAATGATTGGAAGCTCTCACGTAAGTATTAAATCTCTTAAAAACATTTACCTTCCATATTAACATGAGAATCTAGAAGCCGAGGACTATCATACAATCTTATATAACTAACACCAGAAATAACAGTATATCACAAATATGCGTCTATGTAGCTATTTTCAATCATCAAATAAGATACAACCACTGAATGAACAAATAAAATCCAGAAATTTCACTCATTTTGCTGCGAACAGATCATTGCTACTTGGATCCAATGCTTGCACAATGACATAATTACCTGAGCGTAGGTCTTTAAATTCCTTTGAGCCACGGACGAAGTGTACTTCGGAAAGCCGGTAGAGAATTGCTAATAGAAGTAAACATCAATTTAATCAGGACAATGAAAACCAGGCAGGATGAACAGCACAAACATGAAGAAATAATAATGTGGCCGTTCAGATGGCCATAAACTGAAATTGTTTAAAGCTTTTTGTTTACTCTATTAATTAGAGGTAATGGTTGGACTGTTATAGGAAGCTTAACAGTCTCAATAAGCTGTTAAGAAAAACTGTCTTTCTTTAACTTGAATCATCATTCCCAGCAGTAAGCATGTACAACTTGGACACTCAATGAACTCTTCCATTTTGTATTTTATATGTATGTATTCTGCCAATCTTACATACACTCACTTGGCAACATTACACATGCTCACTATCACATTATGCTGTGGTCTGCTCGCAGGTTTTATCCAAATGGCAGAAAGGCTTAACATCAATGCAATTACTCCACAAACAGAAGAATGGACCTGCAAAGTCCAAGTAGTTGATAAAGGAAGACCTAGAGACAACAGAGAGAAAACAAAAAAGTATCAACTAATGGTTCT
Source organism: Nicotiana noctiflora (assembly GCA_032618575.1). Classification (NCBI taxonomy): domain Eukaryota; kingdom Viridiplantae; phylum Streptophyta; class Magnoliopsida; order Solanales; family Solanaceae; genus Nicotiana; species Nicotiana noctiflora. The sequence continues at coordinate 152,702 of JASVEL010002540.1, forward strand.
GCAGGATGAAGAGGTACTTTTTTGTGACTCATAACTCTACCAATAGTAAATGAACTAATATTATTGCTATTTATATATTTGTTAACGAACAAGAAAATACTTAGTACTAAAAAAAGTTGACTTACGCATATTTGGGTATCCTAATTGTGTCTTATTTTGTTACAGGAAAACCAAGTCGAGTGCATTATATTCAATGCTGAGATAGCGCATTTTGAAGATTTGTTTCGTCCTTCCACACTTACTTGGTGTCAGTTGCACAAGTCAAAGAATCAAATTATATGTATGGAAATCCAGTTAACCAATTTACTTGGACAATTGATAGAAGCACGATTGTTGAGCCTGTTGAAACTATCAATCCTCCAGAAGTTCCATTACCGCCGCCAACGCGGCTAACTCTTACACCATTTGACAACTTTGAATATCAACCTGAAGGATCTGAATTTGGTAATTGAACTTTTAACTATCCATATTGTTTTTCCATCTAAAACTCTTTTATTATTAATATTATATTAGATGTAGTAGTATTTGTTATCTCTTAACTTATTCACTATTATTATTAAATGCAAGATGTCCTTGCTATTGTCCTCAACGGCAGCTCTCCAACATATGCTTCAAACGGGAAGAGAATTCAAGATTTTATCATCATGGATGATCAGTAAGTTTGTAGTGCAAGAAAATTTTATTTTCACTGGATTAAAGGTTTATTTCTCATTGCACTTTGCAGTTTGGTTTGATCATTCTATTTTGGACAGAAATGGTTAAAGGTCTTTAAGGTCCGGTTGCTTCATTCTTTTGCCTTTTATGTTCTCCTGGCAATATTGTGAAGCATTGATAAGTTGAATTTGCATTTACTATCCATTACCATTGTTAACGAATTCGTAATCGCTCTATTACACATTGCCTTCGTTGTAAAGAAGTTGTTCTATAGAGGGGGTGACGATGTGTCTATTCCACTGGTCTTACACACTTAATTAAGTATTTCGGTATGTTGAATTCGAGTTTTCCAACACAATGGTTTTTAATTCATGTTGTCTTATGTACTTAGTTTGAACAAATATGAATTTTAACAGCACTAGGAAATTCTAAAAGGTTTTGGTCAAGTTTGGACTAAGGATATACTCTTATATTCTTAGAATCCAGCCTAGGTATTGTTGAATGCTATGCTACACAGCTTTAAGAAAATAGATATCAACTCATTCGTTTAAAATTATGTTTCTGTACAAAAATCTGAGGTAAAAATTGCTCTTAATGATATATTTTCCTCCACCCAATCTCTTTCATTGTTTACTTGCTGAGTGTTACTCATCTGGGACTAAATGCTTAAGTTCGTAGCTAGAAATACTTGCCCGGGATAAAGTTAAATAGAATTCTTGGTTTTGCGAGTGGACCCACATACTTCAATTTGCAAGATGACCTTCCACTTATAATACCATTATTACTCATTTCATTTTGTACAGGAAAAAACCAGCCAAATTCACTTTGTGGGAAGATTTTGTTGATCATGATGGGAACAAGCTATTCAAACAACTTAAAGAGTACCCAGTCATTCTTGCTAGAAAAATTGGAAGACCAAAGTCGTCCTCAGGTTCAAGTTCAGGTGAGTATATGCATCACTATATTTTACCCTTTCGTATAACATACGATCAAATTGAAACTGAACATTCAAATATATGTAGGACTCACCAACAGATTCAGCACAACACACACAGGATTGGCTAACAGATTCAGTACAACAATCGAAATCAATCCTCCATACCCGCAAGCAAATGCGCTGAGAACATGGTATTGCAGATATGCTTCTCTGTGACTAAATTTTTGATCATGCATATGCATAACATATAAGAAAACTAATGTAGAAATGTCAAAATATATGAAGGGCCAGAGAAAATGAGCAAATGCTTATTGCATACACAATAAAAAGCACAAGTCCAACAGGCTCTCTATTATTTGTTCCTTTTGACGAAAAGATACTGTCAATTGCAGATATCCAACAACAATCTCCTGTACGCACACCAAATGCTCATATATTGTTTCAAATATTTACATTTCTTTTCTAATAGCGAAGAATACATATGTACTATCCTTGCATTTTTAGGGCCAAATATTCTCCATACAAGCTGAAGTCTCCCTACAAAATGAGAAACAACGATTCTGTATCCTAACTTGTTCAGAATGCAAACAACACTTCCCAAGAGCTATCTCACGGAGAAAATTTTATTGCACTAATTGCCGCCGATCTACCCAGCTTGTTCCCAAGTAAAAAATAGAAGAACATTCTTCTACATAACTGTTTATATTTTTTAATTACATATGTTATCCGTCAATTTAACTAAGAATTTATTCTATTTTTCAATAGATGCCAATTCGAGGTCACTGTCACAGACCAAAGTGGTTATGCAACAGCAACTGTCTCTGATGAGCATGCTGAAAACATATTACTTCTCACTTCAGAAGAGCTCTATAATATCTGCAATGTCAAGGTACATTGCTAACTTAAAAAGCGACAAACAACTATGTTCTGCAATTTAACAAATCTTATTTTTTCAGAAAGAACTACCACCTCTTGAGAATGCGCAAAAGCATCTGACTGGCAAAATATTTTACCTCCAAATGAAAAAACTGTTTACGAAAAATCACGATGCAGTGCCAGCAAAGTTGGTTATTTTGTCTTTCATGGCCAATGATAATCCGGCTTCGCAAACGCCATCCGCCACCAAGGACATTGCAGAAGGAAGCAAACGAAAAATTGAGCACGTTGGTATAGGGGAACAAGAGCACCCACAGACAACCAACAAAGAAAATTCTTCCTACAACAAATATAAGGTGGAAATGAAAATTCCTGTTCCGAAAAGGTGTTGAAAGGTACTTGAAATTTATTTTCCTCTTTAGATTAAATATGGATGTTTTATTATGTGAAGAAGCCAAAAAACTTGAAAGAAACCCCATTTGTTACAGCTTTTGCCAGAGAAAGATCTTTTGTTACTGATTTGGGATGAACTAAAGCCACTTCTTGCTGCTATATCTAAATGCGGTTAAGTCCAGTTTTTCCTCTGCTTTTTGGGTACCACTCTGATTTGGAATGCGCTGAAGCCACTTTTTGCTGCTATATCTAAATGCGGTTAAGTCCAGTTTTGCCTCTGCTTTTTGGGTACCACTTGGTCAGAATATATCGATGCGACACAAGGTAAGTTTAATTATCACAAACCAAATTTTATAAAGCTACTGCATTTACTCCCTGACTAAATTTTACTCTTAGCTTTTTACTTTTTTTCACGAGGCCCCTAACATATTTAAGATAAATTGTAGATACTATGTTGTTTTAGTTTTATGCATTAGCAGTGTTGTGAAAAGAACTTACTTCACCGCTTAAATCAACAAGTGAAACGAGGCAACCACAAAGTCGCCTCTAAGTTATGAACTGTAACAGGTAAAAAGAAGGCTATGCTTCTGCCACAAAAGCTTAATCTTTTAAGTGAAGATATATCTTTTTCCAAAATATTATCGAGCAACAAAGCAAGGCAGCGACTAGGGCTCCCATTAGCCCAGGTATGTGCCTTCTCCCTCTTCCTACTCCTCCTCCTCCTTCACTCTTTTTATTTCAATATCACTGGCGAAAAACAGCCAACTTTTCTTCTTCTTCCTTCTTTCATTTCAAACTATCAGTTCTTAAGATTGCAACGAAATGCTGCCAAAATTCTTTTTCCCGGCTTTTCTTCTTCTTTTCTTCTTTTCATTTCAAAATTTCAGTTCTCAAAATTGCAGCAAAATGCTGCCATTTTGTTATAGCAAGTTATTTTGATTACTATTCAGTCCACTTATTATGGATGGTTGGTTACCTATAGTTCTTTTAAATGACATAATAATATAAATATTTACCCTTTTTCTAGAAAGAGTTGTTATGTCCTTTTGAAAAAGAACAAGAAAATATTGCATTCCACTTGATTTGAATGAGACAACTTCATCGCTACTAAATCATGCTAATTGCTACAAAGGAATCATCATAGTTTTTGCTGATTCGTTTGAGGTATACCATTTGATAGTATTTTGTGGAGTTTACATAAGGGAAGATAGGTCATTGACTGGGCTAAGACACAATTTATGTTACTAATAAGACTATTCTGTATTGGTTGAAAATCTTCCGGACAATATAATAAAAAATAGATGATTCTATGTTGTTATCTTGCAAAGTAGTCTGTTTGTAGATTGATGCAAACTTACATCCACCAATTTACATAGTTGATAATACATCTTAGTTATATTGGATTACAGAAGTGTGGCTAAAGTCTTCAAACTTACTGCAGGGTCTCAGAAGCTTTTTTGCAGGCGGAAGACCAGAAAAAAGACTCAACACCAGACACATCGCATCTCCTTCTTATAAAATGTAAATAGTTATGTCATATCTATTGTAAATACTATGGCACTTTAAGCATCCCATCAAAACTTATGTAAATACAATATTGTCCACTTATTTTGTCTGATCCATCAACATATACTATTGTCTACCTACTCATATAAAAATTAAATAACGTTGGGCCCGTGCTGGCACGGGCCGAGCCTACCTAGTATATTATAGAAGAGCCAAGGTTTCGACCTGGCTGCTTCCTGTCATTTAAGCAAAAGATGAGGGTAGTTTTGGCATTGTAGCATCTTTTATACCTATTTATTTTATGTCTTATAACTGTTTAGACCAGCCTACGTGTAAATTGAATATCCCCTATATGTGTAGCATTGGTTTTTCCTTTGGTTCTTTGAAGAGTGTTTCTTTAGCTTCTATCTTACAACAATTGCGACAATCTCACTTAAGATCATTTTAACAAAAGCTTGAGGGCACTTAAGTCATTTTATATGATCTTTACACGTGGCCTTTTTCTACCTACACAAACATACGTGTAACTTTTAGGTTATTCCTTATTCAATTTCCTCACATAACAATTTACAGTGCTTTTGAGATTATCTTCGGTCTTTCTCATCTCTTCAGCTTCAAGGTGCTTTTCTTACTCTTTAACATCAATTTTATTGTTTTCTATCTGTTTGTGCTTCTTTTTTGTTTCAAATTCATCAGAATAAGTCTTTCGACATGTGTGCTTAAGGTCATTTTAACAAAAGTTTGAGGGCACTTAAGTCATTTTATATGATCTCTACACGTGGCCTTTTTCTACCTACACAAACATACGTGTAACTTTTAGGTTATTCCTTATTCAATTTCCTCACATAACAATTTACAGTGCTTTTGAGATTATCTTCGGTCTTTCTCATCTCTTCAGCTTCAAGGTGCTTTTCTTACTCTTTAACATTAATTTTATTGTTTTCTATCTGTTTGTGCTTCTTTTTTGTTTCAAATTCATCAGAATAAAGTGAATTAAAGATAGATTTTTCGAGTTAGGATTTTGATGGATAAAATTGGGTTTCTTCGGAGATAAATTAAAATCAAGAAAACAAATTCAATTTTTTTACCTGCTTTAATTCCTGTCGGCATGGTGGCACTGAAGAGCAGTGTTTACCAATAATTCACCATAGTCAAAGTGTAGCGTCAAGAAACAACAAATAAAATTCAGGTTAAAATCCTTTTTTGAAGTTCAAATTCAAGTTTGATCTAAAGCCGTTTTGCTCGATTGTTGTTATGCTTCTGCTTTTTATGCTTAGCTTCTATGTTTCTCTCACCATTAGCTTTTGTTTGATTTGTTCATTTGATAATTTCTCCATTTGCTATTTGATTTTGGGATTTGTTGCTTGAGAGATATGTATAGGTATTGACGATTTCGCTCTTTGTGTTTTCGACTTCTGCAGTACGTGTGATTTTGTGCTATTTTTTTTCTCACTGCCTTTAGCAAGATAAGATGGGATAACCCATTAACTATACATAGTTTTTCGCTTTTTTTGTTTTCATTAACAGAAATTGCAGCTATGCTATTTCTTTTTCGTTCAATAATATTTGTTTATTGCTAGGTGTAACTTTATTGAATGTAAAAACAGTGACACAACACGTGAATATGATCACCGAGTTTTATTTATTATAACGATAGTCGCAAAACTGTATTTTGTCAAAAGTTCTTAATTTAAAGTTTTTACTTATGAAATTATTTGCGACTCGCCTTATTTTTCTGTAAGCATTAGAGACGGTGTGATCAAACTGATTGTTAACTCTGACCCTTTATTTTAGTTGGAATTATCTATTGTTGATACTATTTTGCCCTCAATTTACTCTCTTTGTTATTGCATTTCTTGTGATTGTGTCATTCAGTAGTCTTCTGATCAGAAGTTAAACTTTTTGACCAACTTGTTACTTTAGTACTTTTGATACCATTTGCTCGATTTTGCTTATTAGTGGAAGAAAATAAAAGTCGACGTTTTGAAATGCAATTCTTAGTATGATATCTTTAGTTTTGGTAAGAGTGAGAACTTTTATGTCCTCCTTGACGTTAGGATTTCTCTCTTTGATGTGGTTAACTTTTAACAACTTATGCTTTGTTATGGCTCGCCATTGTTAGTAAAACAGCTAAATCGAGCTTGTAACTATCAGCCATATTTTAATGAATATCCATATCGATCTTTACCAAATTACTCATTTATGTTAGAAAATGAGATATATATTCACTATTGGAAAGTGGTTGCCTATACTGTCTACTAGTGTTATCAAATGCGAAAAGCGCAAAAAAGCTCTAAGGTCCATTGGGGCTTTAAGCGCAACGTACAAATAAAGCGTGGTCTTTAATGAGAAAACGTGCAACTGGAGAAAAGTATATATATATATAGTAGTCCAAGACCAATAATTATAAGCATTAATAGCAAATATATGTACAAAGAAATTGAATAAAAATTAGGATAAAGTGAAATATCTATTGTGTAGTACCTTAGAGCCTTGATGTGACACTAAAGTGGCCACAAAGCAAGGCGAAGCGCTCAACATGTTTTGAGCCTCACTTTAACATACGGAGAAACAATCAACCACCTATGTAGATACAGATTTATGTTGGTATAGACTGGGGCAGAATTGCTTTCCTTTTGGTTGCCAATCTCTTTTGCAACAAAATTAAGACAAATTGCAAAGAATGCGAGTGCAAAAACCCAATCAAATATATGTGTTCTTCACTTCTTTGAATGAAATCAACCCAAAATACACAGCTATAATTCTAAACGTAAAAGGAAGAAACAGGGAACATACAGAGATCACCAGTCTAGCAAGAGGAGTTACGGACAGAGAGAACAAGAAGATTAAATCCATCTATATAAAAATACAGACATAAGAAAAAATAATAAATTATTCAATTATTGCCTGCTATCGCATATCATATTGCATAGTCTTTCCAAAAGATTCTTTATGTTAGATAGTAGTATATTAGGTTTAATCAAGAACTAAGATACTGCACCAAATGGTATGAATCAGTTAATTAAGTAACCTATTATTCTCATATGGAGCATGTGAGAAGGCCTTTGAGGTTGTAACGTAACATCTGATCTTGGTTTGAACTTTCTAATAAGCTAAAGAATTTATCTTATTAGTAGCCGATAGAAGTGCATAGAAAAGATTTACTTTTTTCATTAGAATTAGGGCACAAGCATCAGAAGTTCTATAGATATAGTACCATGCAGTAGTGGTGTTTGATTGAGGTAGTAATAGTTCTTGTTAAATCAATTTAATCTGTTAAAGGTTTGATCTTGACAACCCAGTTCATAATTTTCACTTTGTTTTATTTACTAGAAGTTAATTTCATATCTAAATTGTATGGAGAATCGTTGGTTGAGGTAGTAGTAGTATTTAATTTTGGATAAGTTTCATCTGTCAAAGTTATGATCTTTATTTGTGATTGTTTAGTGGTTGAATCGATTTAATCTGTAAAAGATTTGATCTTTTTGTGATTGTTTTGTAATTTGGCCTAAATTCTTGGACCTCGAAGTCAACTAACAATTGGTTTTACCTTGTGCAGAGGTATTCTTTTGATGCATTTTAAGCATGTTGAATGATTCTTGCGTTCGTGGAGTGACTAACAATTGGTTTTACCTTGTGCAGTGGCATGTCTTTTGATGCATTTTAAGCATGTTGAATGATTCTTGTGTTCATGAAAGATATATACTGAAGAATTACAAATCTTAGACATAATCTATAAGCAAGTACCCTACGAGTTATGTCAGTTGATGTCTCCACTAAACCATATCATCATAATCAAGGCATTTGTAATGTGTCTCGAGAAGAAATCTATGCTCACAATGTCCACCATTGTGACGGCTTTTATGTTATACTACATCATGCTTAAGGATTTCGATGTATCAGTTTTTAGTTATTACATTCATAGTTGAGGGTATTCTGGCCATTTAATCTCCTAGCATTTTGTGGTACTTACGTGTCTAGCTATCTGCTAGCCACTATCGTAATGTGTCCATATCCGGGTATACTTACATCCCCCTTCTCTGTAATCTTCTTCCTCTCTCCTTTACTCACTATATCCACTTGTATTTTCTTAAATTCTTTCGCAATTTTGTACAAGATAATTGTTTTCGCTTTGGCTTCTTTTCCTCCTATCATGGATTTCATTGTTTCTGGGTTCTTTTATGGATGTGGGTAGTTTGACTTCAATTTGTTTATAGTTGTGTGTGTTTTTTCTTTCATTCTTTCCATAGTTCTTATTCGCAGTAGGAGAAAAATCAAGTCTAACCCTCCATTTCAGGAATGAATTTATCGTGCAGGTAGCATCCGAAGTAAGCTCCATTTTGGAAAAAAACAAATTGAAGCTTTATTTTTGAGAAAGGTAACACTTTTAGATTCCTCTCAAAAAAATTTATTCTCATTCGTTCGCTCAAATGTTTTGTTAGTTTAGTTTTTTTTATTATTTTCATGTGGTAATTAATTCTTAGTTTTTAATTGTAGTTTATCTGATAGTATTGGTGATTATTATCCTCCAGTTTCCTACTTCGTCTTCTTGACCATCCAAACTAAGTAAATGTCAGAGTGATTTGTCCAAGATGTAAGCAGTTTGGAGTTTTCAGACAGTTGATCGGCTATTTTGAGGTATAATCCTTTCAATTACAGTAATGGGTGGAAGTTTACATGGGTAATACTGAGATGTAGTTTGGAGTTACCTTTTGTAATCTTAAATTATCTGAATTTAGGTAGATAAATAGTATGTACAAGCTATAAATATGTTGATGCCACCAAATCGAACAATATCAGAAGCTTTGTGAATAGCGTTTCTCGAAAGTTCTATTCAAGGCCCTGATACAGTAGAAGTCATGAATTCTTTTCAAGTTATGCAGTCGGAGCTGCCTCGGGTAAAAGAAGGCGAAAAAGAAGGGGGATGTAAGTATATACTATGCGCACCAATATGACTATGTTAACTATTTTGCCCAGGAAATATTAAGGTCATATAGAAAATAATGCCAACTTTAGACATGAATTAACAATGACATTAAAAGCTTCCGTAATAAAGTATTAACGAACAAAAATTTTAAGAAAAATAGTAATTTCTGAGAATGCCTATATTGGCTTCTAATATCCATACGGCAATGAATGATAATAATGTTGCCAAATAGGATTAGGTGATTGATAAGTATTTTCAAGTGAGAAGCGGATTAGAACTTCTCAAAATCTAGAATATCATGCACTTAATTAGACACTGACAAAGTTGCAAATACAACATGTAATAAGAATGATGATGTTAACTCAAGACTATTCGACAAGAAGCAAATTGTAGAGTGTAGTATATGTTCTTTATATTTACCATAATATCATTTGAATTCAGAACCAAAGGGAGATATTTGCTTACGAATGAGATTGGTACTTCAAAGTTATAATATTGTTCTCATTCCGAGCAATTTAGGTGGATTTATATTATTAAACTGATTGTATTATTCGTGAAAAATTTTATCCAAACTTTTGACAGGGTCTTTTTTAGTTATGTAGTCTGTTAAGTGAAATGTTCTCATGCTTAATACCTCTTCTGTGTTTTTATTTTGAACGTTTGATTTGTTTATACATATGACTATTAAGGAAGACAATATTGCTTATTTCATATCGAATTTGATTATTATGATAGGAAGATAGTGGGTAGCAGTATGACTGAATTTGAATTACATGTCACATATGAAGCTCATGTATGCTTCACAAGATGACTGGTCAATTGAACATATGTGAAAACATGAGAATGTGTTTCCTTATACAGCAGAGCACAAATAGCGCCTTAAAGAGGTATGTCAGTTACAAACATAATCTCCAATAATTTTTTGAGATCTTCCCAAAATCCAATGTATTGGTCTTATTGGGCATGATACCTTCCTCTGTGATTACCAATGGGATTTAAGATTCTTTGTTAGCTTTCGGTGAGTTCAACCCATCTACATTGTTTTTGTTTATCGTGTCCCATTGATTTAATGAGTGTTGCTGAATGTAGCTTGCTTGTGAAAGTTCTTTGAAGTAAAATATTTTTATTTTTGTTGGATCTGAATCTTTACTGGTTAAATCCAACATTTAGTTTGATACGTCTGTCAATGGATGTATGGAAAAAGAATAATAAAATTGGTGATACAAGTCTTACAGTGATCTGCAATAGATTTGACAACTAAATTTGGATGATTTTCAAACCCCAATGATACTCCCAAATCTCGGCCAAATCTTTTTCTTTTTCTATTTATCTCTATGAATTATGCTCTTTAATCTAACTTTGAAGTGTTTCTTTTTTTTTTTTTTTCCAAAATCTGATTTGAATTTTTGGTGCAATGCATGTTGCAACCAAGAGTAAAAGGAATCGGCAATATAATTTTACTTGAGCTCTTCCACTATCATCTTTTTCGACTACAACTGCAAATTGATTATGGGATTTAAGATTCTTTGTTCTAGCTTCCGGTGAGTTCAACCCACTTATATTGTTTTTGTTTATTGCGTTCAATGTCTAAGACATGAAAGCTTCTTGGATAAAATTAAGTTTTACTTTCGCTCTTAATTTTGTTTCACATAAGATGTCGCATATGCAGTCTGAATAACTCGCACATTCTTTTTGAACTTCAAAGACACTTCAAGTTCTGTTCTTCTGTGTGCCAGTATCAGTGATTTATTCTGTTAAGGTAAACACATAAATGCTATCTAAAGTTTACCACAATTTTATAAGTTGCTATGTGCTTTTGATTCTTCAAATTGTATTATGTTTGAAGCATTATACGAAGCAGCCAAATTAAAAAATAACACATAAAACAAGTTAGCCAAAGAGATGATTGTAAAATGAAATGACCTACTAAAGTTAAGGTTGAACATGTTTAATATTTTAAATAACAAAAAGTGTACACTCAGACCTGTTTGGTCCCTCTCTTTCTTCTACCATGAAAACTTCAAAATCCTGCTCTCTGTTCTTCAGTCATTACTTTGAGTCTTTGATAATGATTGAAAACTATCTTACTACTAACTTCAACGGCTATTGGTCTTTGTGACTTTTTATTATTACTCTTTGATCTTAGTTCATTAAACTTCAGGCACAATTAACCATATGCACAAAGATTGACAGTGTTTGAAAAGGTATGTAAATTACAAATAAAATTTGCAAAAGCTATTGTAGTTCCATTATAAAAAATTTAAATTGTCCAATTTAAGATATCTAATGTTTTTCTTATTATGTAATTGACAAGAACTATATCACCGAGACAAATTTGCGCTCAATCTAATATATGGACACTAACATTTGATCATTACTTCACAATTTTGCAGGTGGTGTTTTTGGTCAAAGATTGACACGAATAATGCATCACTTTTTGCCAAATATGTAAATAGCGCTCATATATATATATATATATATATATATATATATATATATATATATATATATACACACACACATTAGGATCTAATAGTATGATGTTCTTATGGATGTAAATAGTGTATCATTTAGCAACTATGTAATATCCATGAGTGGATATTTTAATCCAAAATGTATGTAAATGATATTTAGCAATTAGTATGTGATATATCATGTATATATACGGTTTGATAAATGCTTACATGAGTCCATCTCTCTTTTATAATATTGGGCCTGTGCTGGCACAGGCCATCAGAGTCTAGTATAATAGAAAAGCTGGAGTTTCGACATGGCTGCTTAGAGTCATTTACTGAAAAGTTGAGGCCATTTTAGTCAATTTAGCTATTATCATATAAACTATACTAGGTGGCTATTATTCTAGAAGCCAGCGCATGAGCCGCTTCACGAATGTGCTCGACTTTTCCACTTTTCTCTCTTCGCTTTTCTCTCATCTCTACTTGTTATTTATCTGACTCATCAGTTTGGACTTGACATAGAACCCTAAGAGGTGAGGTAAAGAAGCTTTTTAATTCTATGCATCTTCTTGGTTTGTTTTTTTCTTCTCGGTTAGATGTTCTAATTTCTGGTCTGCCCCTCTCAATGTTTGCCTCAATTTTCTTATCTTTTTATCTTTTCGTTTTTCCTTTTGGTGTTTTTGTTGGGTTCTCTTCATACTTCTCACAGTTATGTTATCATTTTCTTCTCTCTCTTTATATATATATATATATATATATATATATATATATATGTGTGTGTGTGTGTGTGTATTAAAAAAATATAATATTGCTAATATCATGAATTATTACGCATCTGAATAGTTATGTCATAATTCATGTAGCCAAATTTGGACATTTCACCTTAATTTATAGGCAGAATTAGGGTTTCAATCTTGACTGGGGCTCGAGGACTGCACGCCTCCAGTCTCGTCTCTCCTGGTATTCTTCTTTTCTTTCTGGTCAACTCTGTTCTGCTTCTCCACAATTATTTTCCAATTCTGCAGTTTTATTTCTGTTTCTGTCCTCTACACTATTATTCCTTTTCTGCTCCGGACTTTGGCTGTGAATGAGTGAGGGGATGATTATGCACTTATACTTAAAAGAGCAATCTTTTTCGCCCTCATGCTAAAACTGATCTAATCTTGTTAATTATTCTAAAGAATGGATATAGTGGAAAATGATGAAATATAGCAGGTACTTATGATAAGATATTGTGACCAGATTGTACTCCTGGTGCTGCCAAGTTTGGCCGTGCTGAGCTTCTAGGACACATTTCTGGATGATTAAGATAATCAATACCTGCTGATTCCTTCTCTATCCTTTATTTACATCAGCTTCCCTCCCCTGCTCTACTACATTTTGTGCCTTTGACTCTTTTCCTAAATCGGTTATTTAGTTGCCCGTTCCAATTTATGTGACATAGTTTAAGATTGAAATGATTATTTTTGAAACTTGTGGTCTTAAATATGTTATAGAATTTGTGTGGTTACAAAACTTTTGAGCTTATTGGTCTTAAACATATAAAAACTTCTAATTCATTGTAACAGCCCATTCCACTGAGTGATATTGTTCGTGTTCTGGGCCTAGCCCCTCACGTGTTTAAAATGCGTCACTAGATCCCTCGGACTCTGTCTAAAGTGTTACATTGATAGGAACAAGGAAGTACTATATTATTTGTTCTTGTCATTTCTGTGTGCTTCCTATCTGTTTTCTCTTTCCTTTCGATTGCTGAATGTCTTTGGATATCGTAGTTATTAAAGTTTCTTAGTAAACAGTTCACAATGAGGAGGAAGGGGTTGGATACACCAAGGCTAGAAATACATCAACATTCACCAGATATAAGAAAGAACGTCTGAAGAAATTATAGGCATGACTTGGTATTTAACAAACATCAAGTTGATTAACTTTTTTGCACACTCTTTCGGTAATGTCCCTTTAACATTTTGCCCTCATCTTTTATATGATGATTATTATTATGTCATTGATACAAAGAAAAATATGAATAAAGAATGTCTTTCACAACTCTTATCAGCCTTTATGGTCATGGTGGTGTTGATTGATACTAGAAGATGATGCCGTTGTGCTTGTAGCCTCAAGATTTTCGCCTCCTAATTGGCCTAGTGAGCCCTTCTCCACCTTTTCCTTTTTCATGATTTCTTCATCAATATGTATATCTTCATCAATTGTCAGAATGACAGCTTTTGTTCCATCTGGACGGGTTACAATGTCTTCGTGGACCTTCATATGTTCATCGACTTTCATGATATCAATTTCCTGAGAGGTTTTCTTCTTTCTCTTCTTAAGGAAGCAACACAGAGCAACTGAGAGAAATGCCAGGAAGAATAGACCACCAAGCGAGACGAATATAATGATGATGGTATGAGAATGATGTCCGGGTGGAGGTGGAGGTGGGGTTGGAACAACGTGCGGTGGAGGTGGAGGATAGAAGGGACGAGGTGGTGGCTTAATTGGTGTTGGAGGTGGTATTGAATGACTTGGTGGCTTTGCTGCTGGAGGCGGTGGACTAGGATAATGATGTGGTGGTGATGGTGTAACCGGTGGACGTGGTGGTGATGGTGTAACCGGTGGATGTGGTGGTGCCACTTTTGGTGGCGATGGTGTAATTGGTGGATGTGGTGGTGCCACTTTTGGAGGGGAAGGAGGTGTATTAGGTTGGTGGGGTGGTGGTGACACACTTGGTGGAGGAGGGTGAGGTGTTGCGGGAGGAAATGGATAGTTATGAGGTGGGAATGGGGGGAAGTAGGGGAAGTTGAAATTTTGAATATTAGCCATTGCAATGGAAATATTTGCTTTGCTAAAAGCTTATACTGAGTAAGCTGTCTGTTTGATGCTTATTGTTAGTGTTGAGTTGGGTATATATATTAGGTGTTTTTATGATAATACTTGCAAGGTTCTTGTGACTTGACCCTCAGTCTAAGTTTTGCCCGGTTGTCATTGGTTGCATTCCAAAACACTCATTTCTTCATTTTTCATGGTGGCCATGCCGACCACAGTTTCATACAATTATCATATCTATGATTTGACAACGAATTGAACCTTCTTTCTCCTCAATGGTCTATTATATTATTCCATAAATGGTTCCTGTATAGATTCTTGCCTGTTGGATGAGAGCTCCCAGTCCCAAAACCCATTGTGCTGCATCTTCGATTGTTAGAGAGGCGAACTGTAGTTAAAATAGTGTTTATAACTTTCACCATGAAGTTCTTATTAATACTTAGGGTAGGGGTGTCAATGGTTCGGTTCGGTCGGTTATTTTATAAAATTTATACCATATCAATTTTTCGGTTATTCTATTATGTGCGAAATTAGACTTTTCTTAACCGTACCAATCATATCGGTTTCTCTTCGGTATCGGTACGGTTCGGTTAATTTTCGGTATTTTTGTAAATCATGTAAATTTCACTAACAAAAGTAGAATGTAATAACATGCGTGCTTAGCACAACTCTTTAGATATTTTTACTATTTAAAAGGTGATGAATTTAAAAAAAAAATGAAAGATGATTAGAGTATAAGTCCATCAACTATTCTACAACAACGTAACAGAAACTAAGCAATGGCAAAGAAAATATAAATTACACAAGTAGAATGATATTAATCAAGTTAAAACTCTAGAATAAAGTGTAAAAAATAAATATTCAATGAGTTATATCTAAATTATATGAAATGAAACTTATTCAATACATTGTAGTTGCTACTCGTAATTGCTATAATACTTTGTGTTTTGCTAATAAAGACACTTGAAATAATTTAGTTTATGTAGAGTGGCATAATATGTTTTAGGAATGTGTATTTTGAGTTTAATTGTTTGTTGGCCTGTAATAATTTTCAAAATTTCAAGGCCCAAATAAAATTTAATGCATTATTATTCTTGAACTTACTAGATAAATATATTTTTCACATATAAAATTTATTCGGTATGATTCGGTATTTTTTCGGTTTATTTTTATAAAATAAAATATCTATCCTAATTATTGGTGCTATTATAGATTTATAAAAAAATCTACGGTTTCTTAAAAAAAACCTAAAAATTGGTACGGTTCGATCGATTTAGCCGGTTTTCGAATATCCATTGACACCCTAAGTTATGATAATATATTAGCGTGTATTATGTATGAATAGGTTTAACTAGATGGAAAATTGTTGAGCTAAACGTTACTATTTGACTTTAATGACGTCTCCTCCCTCTCTTTTTTGGTACTATTGCTTTCTTCATACAAAAATATTTGGCATGGGTCTGAATGTATCCTGTCCAAGTAATTTGAATTATTGATTACTTTTTTTGTCTAACATGAGTAAGTTTTTATCTTAATGAATTTACTTTCATGTAAAATGGTAAAGACCTACCTCAAATTACCAATGTACCGAAAAAGAATAAGGATAACAAAGAGATTCAGGTACTGCAAGTGGGCCAGAGCTTGTACGAGTATGTCATGTCCTTTTAAAGTGGGCTGGTAGTATTGCGGCAATACAAAGGCCCAACCCACCCAAGAGATATCCTTGTTATTCAGGAACTATAGCCATCCTGAATTTCAGTTTTTAAGTTTAAATTTTCAAGACTAAAATATCCTTGAGTTAATATTTTTGGTTTAAACTTTATAGGACAAAATAAGCCATGGTTAATCTCTAAGAATTGCATCTGTGCACTTGCCCCAATATCCTTCTTGCCGGAGAGAGGGAGAGAGATTAATATCTGGAATATTAGGTGCGTGTTTTTTTTAAGCTTGTTGGCAATGTTTAGTATTACAATGAAATATATTTGAATAGAACTGAATGGATCGATACACTTGATTCAGATAGCTAACTCCAATCAACTTGTAATTGAGGTATAGTTGATTGAAAATAAATCGAAATGAGATGCAAATATTTTTATGCATTTATTTATCAGGTAAAATGGTTAAGGCTTAATGAAGTTCCAAGATTATTTCTTTCCCAATACGAAGATTTCCAAGCTACCATGTAAAAAAGAAGATTTCAAAGTTACTGCAAGCGGGTCGTCCATCATTCTTCAATCTCCTCCGATAGTGATGTAAGAATCAGCAAACGTTGATATATGTTGACTTTGTTGGGATAATTAGCCTTTTCATTTTCAGTATATTGAACGACTCAGCAGTAAGATTATACCAGCTCTCTGTCTTCCAACCAGTACTCCCTCCTGTCCAAAATAAGTGATATTTTAGTATTTTTTGTGGTCCAAAATAAGTGATTTTTTCAGATTTCAAGAATGAATTAATTATTTTTTTCCTACATTATCCATGGAATAAATTAAATAATGTTGGAATATGTGTTAGGAGCGTTTATGTGAGATAATAAAAGTTAATATGGTCAATTCCATAGCTAATTAATGTTAAAAGCTGGATTTCTTAATCTGTACGAAAATACCCAAAAAAATTACTTATTTTGGACAGGAGTGAGTAGCTTGTTTGTCCGACACGCAAATCGAATTGGAAAGAAAGGTACTTTACTTAGATTATATATAGTAATTAATGAACTAATATCATGTCAAACATATACCCGTCCAAATAATGAGCTCGGCTTCAGGAACTTAAAATATAAAGAAAAGTTCCAAGAATGCGCTTGTGATTTGATATTTCGCTTTAAATACTATGAAGAGGCAAAATTTATAACTCGAGTACATAAAATATAAAGATCTAGGCAATGAACTTCGTAATCGGTCGGTGACTTGGTGCTATAAGTAGCCTGTACAGTAGTTAACATGCAACCACACATATTTACTATGGATTACGCAATCCTTTTTTATCTGTTGGGTTTTTTTATCCCTTTTTTGGTCATGTTGTGTTGCATATGCTGCAGAGTCAATCAGAAGGGGGAAGGAGGCGATGTTGAAACAGGTGCGGGGAACCCTAGTGGTGTTCAAGGATCAAGCGACGGGAATGCGGTTGTTTTGGCTGGCGCTGGAGCTGCTATCGCCGATGGCGAAGCGTACCAGGGTTGTTGTTGCGGTGGTGGTGGTTGCGCCGGTTGTGGAGGATGTGGAGATTAATTAGAATTAAATTTGTTTTGACAGTCGATCAAATGTGAATTAATGTGCATTAATGGACTTCTTTTTTCTTGGTTTACTTTTCTTCTCTTTCCTTTTTTCTCTTCTTTATTTAGGAGTTGGGGGAGGGGGGTGAGGAAGGTGTTGGATGCTGAAGAACTGAAAATTCTGGACGTGTAAAATGCTTGAACCATAACGAGTTATCCGAATTCCTAACCATAACCTATTGTGCTGCATCTTCTGATGTTAGAGAGGCTAACTGTAGTTAATTATAATATAATATTCAGAATTTACAAAATGAAGTATTTGGTAAGAAAATGTAACACAATATAAAGAGAGACGGCTTTCATGTTGTTAAGTACTTGCACCCTATGATTTTTCTTTCCAATTACATGCAACTTTTGATGGGCATGCAGTTTGTTATTAGAAAGTTAACATGGAATCACTAGCTTATACACTATATTTAATATAAATGAATATACTTTAAAATAATTATTACTCCCTTCATGTGAACCTGTTTGACTGGACATAAATTTAAAAAAAAAATAAAGACTTTTGGAATTTATGATCCTAAATAAGTTCAAATGGGGCTAGAGTATTTGTGTGGTTATAAAAGCTTCTCATTTATAAGGGTAGAGTTGTAAGTTTAAGCTAAATTGTTACCAAATTTAGAAAGTGTTCATATTTTTTGAAACAGACCAAAAAGAAAATATGTTCACATAAACTCTGAAACAGACGGAGTACTTATATAGGTACACTTTGTTATTTATAGCAAATATCATGCTTAAAGCGATTTCTAACCCTAACCGCAATCTCTCTCCTTCCTCACCTCTGTCCGACCGTCCTCTTTCTCTGTGTTCCTTCAAATTTGTAACTCCCTCAAAAGTTTTGTGGTTTATAAAAGTAGGTACAACGCCATGTCCAGCTTCGTATTGAAGCACATGGCAAGGATTTGCAAACAATTCTCCAGAAAGCATATGTCAACCTCTTAACTACATGTCACGACTCTAAATTAAACCAGACTCGATCGTGATGGCGCCTCTCGTGAACACAAGGCCAACCGACACAAACTTCAAATTTAATCAATAGATATAATGATTCATAATCAAGTCATTAATAATGATAAATCCCAAAATAAAACGAAATATATCATTTGCGAAAACTAAACACAGCCCGATATCGGGGTGTCACAAGTCACGAGCATCTACTAAGGTCTGAACACAACTAAGAATCTAAAATGTAATAAATACAGTATAAGGAAGATAAGATGGAGAAAAACAGTGCTGCGAACGTTGGGCAACTACCTTGCTAACTCCACTAACTCTGCCACTGCGTAATTAACACCCGCTACCGAGTTCAAAACTACATGAATCTCCACACAAGTTGCAGGGAGTAATGTGAGTACGCCAACTCAGTAAGTAATAAAAGTAAATGAAAGCTAAGCAGTAAGAAAACATGTAAGCCACGTCAAAATGCTACAACAAATGCAGTAGATTTCCAAAAGAGTACAGAAATCATTTACTTCGTAAATCAAGCTCAATTTCAATAAAATCTCTTAAAATAACTTTCAATAGTTTCAAACGAGTGATAAAACAGTGAGTAAAATAATAGAATCATAAATAACCCCTCGGGCGAAACATGTACCATAAACCGTCACTCAGGCATAATATTATCAGAACCAACCCCTCGGGCTACGTCACAATCACTCGTAATCAGCCCATCGAGCATAACATGAATCAAGAACCACCCCTCGGGTAACATGGTTCAAGAACAACTCCTCGGACTTCAATATGAAACAATAATAGCCCCCGGGCTACAATACATCACACATTGGGTACTCGCGCTCACTTGGGGTGTACAGACTCCGGAAAGGGCCCCTTACGACCCGAGCGCAATATCAAGCCATCTCGTGGCATAATCAAACAGGCCCTCGGCCTCATATCAATCACAAGCCACCTCGTGGCATAATAAATCTGGCCATCAGCATCTCACATATCACAATCAGTACCACATGCTGCGGCGAGCAGCCCGTTCCCATAGTATCCTCACAACACAGACCCTCAGACTCACTTAGTTAGATCTCACTCAAGCCCCTTGGACTCACAGTAAAATTAGTACTCGGATCAAAATCATTCATGAAATGAAAATGAGTGAATAAAATTGAGTTATGAAAAACAGTAAGAAAATAGCATGACTGAGTGCAAACATTAGGAAGGGGTAAGGTGTCACGACCCAAACCCTGGTCGTGATGGCGCCCAACACAATGCTAGGCAAGCCCGACCATATTATCCCTTAACCCAGCCAGTTATTAATCAAATTAAACTTAAACAGTAAATGATCATATCAGATGATAACCGAAACGTAGAACATACAAAATACGGTCCCAAACATATCGTGGTGTCACGAGACTGAGCCTCTACAGAATAGCATCCTAATACAACCAAGTCTAGGCAAATAGGAAATCAACAAGATGATAAAGAAGGAGAAAACAAGCTCTGCGGACGCTGGCAGCTACCTCGTAATCTCCGCAAAAGTAGACAAGGATCAGCAGCTACAATGTCTCAACTGCTCTCGGGCACCTGTGGATCTGCACATAAAGTGCAGGGGAGTGGGGTGAGTATATTTCAACTCAGTGAGTAACAATAATAAATAATAACTGAAGGTAAGAACTCTTGTTCTATCACTTAGCAGTTCTAAGGCAACCCTCATATGTACGTCATCACTATGGTAATAATCTAATCTCCAAACCACATTTATCTCTACAAGATTCTTACTCTGATCCAACCCTCACTCGTACCCCTACGGTGTACGTCCATCTCAACATATAAAGACATATACCTATGTCTATAATGTATAAGTATTTAAGTAAATAATAGGATATAATTAAGTATAATGCTGCGGCGTGCAGCAGCCCGCTCCAATACATATACCGCTGCGGCGCGCGGCCCGCTCCATTTAACGTCGACGACGCTCACTCGGGGTGTATACAAACTTCGGAGGGGCTCCCTAGGCCCAAGCACTATAATACCGCGGCGTGCGACACGATCCACACAATTATTACCGCGACGTGCGGTCCGATCCAATGTATATATGTATATATCTCTATACCGCCGCGACGTGCGGCCCGATCCCATAATATATACCGGTGGCTCACCGAGAATGTGTGCGGACTCGGACTCCGAGGGGCTCCTGCAGCCCAAGCGCAATACTTACTGCGGCGTGCGATCCGTCCCACATGTATATTACATGTATATTACATGTATATTACGGCGGCGTGCAGTCCGACCAATATATATACTGTCGCGGCGTGCAGCCCGATCCAATATAGGTATATATATATAATACCTCATAACGGGTCCTCGACCCTATCCCAGTCAGTATATACTTAGCCTCTCAAGCGCAATATAATATATCACAGTGGGTCCTTGACCCTGTCTCAGTCAATATAGACTTGGCCTTTCACGCCCAATATAACATCTCATAGTGGGTCCTTGACCCTATCTCATCTCAATCGGTATAGACTTGGCCTTTTAGGCCCACTCAGCTAGAACAGGGAATTCCACCCTAGATAATCTCTCTCAATGTACACATCTAATACGAGCTCATATTATGCTATACAGCTAGAGCTACGGATGAGTGTATGTTTCCAACACGGTATAAGGGTCACCTAGCTCTATAGGTTCCCTAATGCTCTACAGATCGGCACAAGGCCCCAAACATGGCTATCAGCCCAATTGCACAGTTATAAACTTATTATCAGTCATAACACACAATATACTATTAGTCGGGAAGGACTAAGTCCGAACCCCCAATCACAATGTCACCACGCCCGTCATAGAACGCGTGTCTCATCTCAATATAGCACTGTGAAGTGCTAGTACGGGGTTTCAAACCCTCAGTACATTGTTTACTACTACCACTCACCTCGAACCGGTAGAAGCTTCAATCCGCCTTGCGCTTGCCTCGCAAATCAATCTCCTCGGGTGCCAAATCTGCTCAAAATCATAGAGAATGCATCAATATACGCTAATTTCACGAAATTCATTCGAAATAACCCAATTTATACCAAAACCCACAAGTTGTCAAAACCCGACTTTTGGTACACTTGTCGAAAAATTACAAAAATCACATATTCGGAATCCTCATCTCGATACGAGTCTAGGCATATAAAATTTACCAAAATCGGACTCCATTTGCCCACTCAAATAAGTGTTTTTCTTTAATTTAGGCCTAGGGGCTCAAACCCACTTTTAATCTTCCATTTACAGGGATTTAACCAAGGATTTCATGATAAAAACGCGTAAAGGAACCATAAAACTCACCTCCGACGATAACCCGGTGATCTCCCAGAAATTTCTCGCCCAAATCGCCCAATTCGCCTCCAAGAACCGAGCCCCAAATGTTTTGCAACTTATGAAATTTTAACTCTTCTGTTATTTTTAACACAGGAGCGATTTCCGCTTCTGCGGACCAAAATCCGCCTCTGCGAGGCCGCCTCTGCGACCAAATGGTCGCTTCTGCGGAAATACTCCTAGCCGCCCAGCTTCGCTTCTGCGGCCCAGGTCTCGCTCCTGCGAGACCGCTCCTGCGAAACCCCCTTCCGCTCCTGCGAGCCTTACCGCTTCTGCGCATCAGAGTCCGCTCCTGCGGACTCGCTTAGGCGACAAGTCTTCCGCTTCTGCGGATTCTCCCCTAACGAGCCCAGACCGCTTCTGCGGTCTTTCCTTCCGCACCTGCGGTGCCGCCCATGCGGACCAGGATCCGCCTCGGCGAACCCCAGCGCTTCTGCGCTCATTTTCCGCTCCTGCGGGACCGCTCCTGCGCCCCCAATTCCGCAGGAGCGAAAACAACAGAACCAGAACTCTTCAAACCTGCAATTTCCATGTTTTTCTCCCGATTTACCATCCGAAAACACCCCGAGGCCCCCGGGACCTCATCCAAACACACCAACACATCTTAATACCTTATTAGAACTTGTTCAAATCCTCAAAACACGTCTAATAACATCAAAACCCATAATTCACATCGAATTCAAGCCTAAATTCCTTAAAACATTCCGAATTACACAATCAATCAAAAACCCGACTAAACGACGTCCGAATGACCCGAAATTTTGCAGGCACATCCAAAATCACCTAACGGAGCTACTTACAGAAATTGTCGGAATTCCATTCCGACCCCCGGATCAAAATCTCACCTACCGTTCGGATTTCACCAAAATTCAACCTTAGCCAATTCAAGCCTATTTCTACACCGGACCTCCAAATTCAATTCCGATCGCTCCCCTAAGTCACGAATGACCTCCCGGAACTAACCGAATCATCAGAATTCAATTCCGAGCTCTCTAACTAAATAGTCAACTCCGGGTTGACTTTCCTTATTCAAGTTTCCTTCAAAAAGGCTATATGCCTCATTTTTATTGCAATTCACTCCTAACTTCCCCGATAGACTCTAACACTGATATAAAAGCATAAAACATACAATTTCAACATAACGGGGTGGTAATTCCCGTGACGACGGGCCGGGTCGTCACATTCTCCCCTTTTTAAGCAAACGCTCGTCCTCGAGCGGGTCAAGAAACATACCTGAAGTCTCAAACAAGTGAGGATATCTGCTCCGCATCTCCCGCTCAACCTCCCAAGTAGCCTCCTCTACGGGTCGACCTCTCCACTGAACCTTAACTGATGCAATCTCCTTCGACCTCAACTTCCTTACTTAGCGACCCAAAATAGCAATAGGCTCCACATCATAGGATAGATCACCATCAAGCTGAATGGTGCTGAAATCTAATACATGAGACGGATCCCCAATGTACTTCCGGAGCATAGACACATGGAATACCGGATGAACGCTGGATAAGCTGGGTGGCAAGGCTAACTCATATGCCACCTCTCCAACTTCCTGAGTATCTCGAAAAGGACCAATGTACCTGGGACTCAACTTCCCTTTCCTCCCGAACCTCATGACACCCTTCATGGGTGAAACCTTCAACAATACTCTATCACCAACCATGAAAGACAACTCTCGAACCCTACGGTCCGCATAACTCTTCTGGCGAGACTGTGCTGTGCGAAGCCTCTCCTGGATCAACTTTGCTCTATCCATAGCATCCTAAACTAACTCAGTCCCTATCAATCTATCCTCACCAGGCTCAAACTATCCTACGGGAGATCTACACCGTCTGCCATACAATGCCTCGTACGGGGCCATCTGAATACTCGACTGGTAGCTGTTGTTGTAGGCAAACTCAGCAAGTGGCAAAAACTCATCCCATGAACCACCAAAGTCAATCACACATGCCCGCAACATATCCTCCAGGATCTGAATAGTGCGCTCAGACTTCCCGTCTGTCTGGGGGTGAAATGCTGTACTCAACTCAACCCTCGTACCCATCTCTCGCTGAAATGCTCTCCAAAATTGAGAAGTGAACTGAGTGCCTCTGTCAGATATAATAGACACTGGGACCCCATGCAACCTGACAATCTCCCGAATAAAGATCGATGCCAACCGCTCCGATGAGTAAGTAGTACTAATTGGGATGAAATGTGCGGACTTAGTCAGCCGATCAACAATCACCCATACAGAATCAAACTTCCTCGCTGTCCGAGGGAGTCCAGCAACAAAATCCATGGTGATCCTCTCCCATTTCCACTCGGGAATAACCATACGCTGAAGAACACCGCCCGGTCTCTGATGCTCATACTTGACCTGCTGGCAATTGAGGCACTTAGCTACATGCCTAACAATATCCATCTTCATTCTTCTCCACCAGTAGTGCTTTCTCAAGTCTTGGTACATCTTTGCGGCACCTGGGTGAATAGAGTACCGCGAACTGTGTGCCTCATCAAGTATCAATTCCCGCAAACCATCAACATTGGGCACGCATATACGGCCCTGCATCCTCAGAACACCATCACTGTCGATAGTCACATCTCTAACATCATTATGATGCACTCTGTCCTTAAGGACAAGCAAATGTGGGTCATCATACTATCGCTCCCTGATGCGGTCATGTAAGGAAGATCGAGAAACAACACAAGCCAACACCCGACTCGGCTCCGAAATATCTAATCTCACTAGCCGATTGGCTAGAGCCCGAACATCATAAGCAAATGGCCTCTCCCCAACTGGGATGAAAGCTAAGCTGCCCATGCTAACTGCCTTCCGACTCAAGGCATCGGCCACCACATTGGCCTTCCCCGGATGATACAAAATAGTGATATCATAGTCCTTAAGCAACTCCAACCACCTCCGCTGTCTCAAATTAAGGTCCTTCTGTCTGAATAAGTGCTGAAGGCCTGCGATGATCCGTGAACACCTCACAGGAGACACCATACAGGTAATGCCTCCAAATCTTCAAAGCATGAACTATGGCCGCTAGCTCCAAATCATGAACAGGGTAGTTCTTCTCGTGGGGCTTCAACTGACGAGAAGCATAAGCAATGACCCTACCCTCCTGCATCAACACACAACCAATGCCAACTCCCGAGGCATCACAATATATAGTATAAGAATCTGAAGCTGTCGGTAGAATCAAGACTGGTGCTGTGGTCAGTGCTGTCTTGAGCTTCTGAAAGCTCTCCTCGCACTCCTCGGACCATAAGAAAGGAACACCCTTCCGAGTCAATCTAGTCAAGGGTGAAGCAATAGAAGAGAACCCCTGAACGAATCGGCGATAATACCCTGCCAATCCCAGAAAGCTACGGATCTCAGTAACTGAGGTCGGTCTGGGCCAACTCTGCACTGCCTCGACCTTCCTCGGATCTACCCGAATACCATCACAGGACACCACGTGCCCTAAGAATGCCACGGACTCAAGCCAGAACTCACATTTGGAGAACTTAGCATATAGCTTCTCCTCCCTCAATCTCTGCAACACAATACTCAAATGCTGAGCATGCTCCTCCTGACTACGGGAGTAGACTAGAATGTCATCAATGAACACAATCACAAATGAATCCAAATAAGGCCTCAACACACTGTTCATCAGATGCATAAATGCTGCTGGGGCGTTGGTCAGCCCAAACGACATCACAAGGAACTCATAATGACCATATCGGGTCCGAAATGCAGTCTTCATAATGTCAGACTCTCTAATCTTCAGCTGATGGTAGCCTGAACGAAGATCAATCTTCGAGAACACCCTAGCTCCCTGGAGCTGATCAAATAAATCATCAATACGAGGCAGAGGATACTTATTCTTCACCGTTACTTTGTTTAGCTGCCTGTAGTCAATACACATCCTCATGGATCCGTCCTTCTTCTTAACAAACAGGACCGGTGCACCCCACGGCGACACACTCGGCCGAATGAACCCCTTATCTAGGAGTTCCTGGAGCTGCTCCTTCAATTCCTTCAACTCAGCTGGTGCCATCCGATACGGAGGAATAGAAATAGGCTGAGTGCCTGTCACCAAATCGATACCAAAATCAATATCCCTGTCCGGCGGCATGCCCGGCAGGTCTGAGGGAAACACATCAGGAAAGTCTCGCACAATGGGAACAAAATCAATACTGGGAGTCTGGGTCTCGACCTCCCGCACAAATGCTAAATAAGAGAGACATCCCTTCCCAACCATTCGTTGGGCCTTGAGGAAAGATATTACCCTGCTAGGTACATACTCAGTCGTGCCTCGCCACTCGATCCTCTGAATGCCCGGCATAGCCAAAGTGACTGTCTTAGCATGACAGTCCATAATAGCATGACATGGAGATAGCCAGTCCATGCCCAATATAACATCAAAATCAATCATGCTGAGAAGCAACAGGTCTACTCGGGTCTCCAGACCTCCAATAGTGATCAGACAGGATCGGTATACGTGGTCCACAACAATAGTATCCCCTATCGGGGTAGATACGTGCACTGGCAGCTCAAGACTCCCTCGGGTTTGCCCAAATGAGGAGCAAAATATGTAGACACATAAGAATAAGTAGAACCGGGATCAAACAATACCGAGGCATCTCTGTGGCAGACTGAAATAATACCTGTAATGACATCATCAGAAGCAACAGCCTCAGATCGGCCCTGAAAAGCATAGCATCTAGCTTGTCCGCCTGATCGGCCTCCCCCTCGAGAGCGACCCCTAGCTGTCTGACCCTCACCCCTAGCTGGCGGGGCGGGTGCTGAAGTAGAAGGACCAGATGACGAGGGCTGCCCCCTCTGCTGATAAGATCCGGAAACAAGACGGGGACACTCCCTACGGTGATGCCCAAACTCTCCGCACTCGTAGCAACTCCCCGGTGCTGGGTACTGAGACTGATAAGGACCTCTGGCGCTGGAATGGCCAGCTGATGAACTAGGCCGAGATGAACCCTGAGCGGATGGGGCCTGTGAAGAACTCTGAGCTGGCATGGCACTGAGAGATGGCTGGCTCTGGTGCGAACCCTGATAACCCTGTCTAGGAGACCATCAGCGACGATCCGAGCGACCCGACTGCGAAGACCTGAAAGAGCGACCTCGGCTCTGCTGACTCTGGCCTCTGGTCTGAGTGCCACTGGAACTAGCTGCTCCTCGAGGCCTCTTGGCCTCCCTCTCATCCCGCTCCCGGCGACGATCTGTCTCTATGTCGCGAGCAATATCCACAGCATCCTCAAATGTACGACTCAAAACCCTCTCCCGAGTCATCGGAATACGAATGGGATAAATGAGGCCGTCCACGAAGCGCCCAATCCTCTCTCTGTCGGAATGAACCAACCACGGTGCATATCTGGACAACTCTGTAAACCTGATCTCATACTCTGACACTGACATGTCCCCCTGACGGAGACCCTCAAACCGCCTACGCATCTCCTCTCTCTGAGATCGAGGCACCCATTTCTCCAAGAACATAGTGGAGAACTCCGGCCATGATAGTGGTGCTGCTCCGGCTGGCCTGCGGCGCTCATAAGCCTCCCACCAAGCGAAGGCTGGTCCCCGAAACTGAAAGGTAGTGAAAGATACCCCACTGGACTCCAATATCCCTGCCGTACGAAGCATCCGACGCCACTTATCCAGAAAACCAAGATCCCTGCCGTACGAAGCATCCGACGGCACTTGTCCAAAAAACCTAGTGAACCTATCGAGACGATGCTGCTCATCATCAGTCATAGCTGGGACCCTATCCCCTTGAACCTGATCTGCTGGCTGAACCGGAACCACAGGCTGAACTAGAGGAGCCTCTGGTGTCTGTAGGCCTTGCACTGCTGGCTCTGGAGTGCGTGCTGTGAGGGTCTGATGAACACCCCCGGTCCCTGATGCAGCTGCTGCCGTAGTAACTGAAATCTCCTGAGCCAGGCCAGTGCAAACTGCTAGTATCTGAGCCATGGTCTCATGTAGACCCGGAATGACGATAGGCACAGCCGATGCCTGAACTGGCGCTGCTGGAACCTCTGCAACTGGAGGCTGTGGGTCAGCTAGTACTACATCAGCTACCCGAACTCCGCCACGACCACGGCCACGTCCTCGGCCTCTAGTAGGTGGTAATGGTGGTCGTCCTCCACGTCCGGATGATCGAGTCCTCGCCATCTGCGAGAGAATAGAATGTCAAAGTTCAGTTCAAGTCAAAAGTAATCGCACGACAAGAATTCCAAGAATTGAAACTTTTCTTAAAAAGGTTTGCAGCCTCCCGAGGATAAGTACAGGCGTCCCCGCACCGATCCACGAGACTCTACCAACCGGCTCATGACTCGCGAGACCTGTTAACCTAGGCTCTGATACCAACTTGTCACGACCCAAACCCTGGTCGTGATGGTGCCCAACACAGTGCTAGGCAAGCCCGACCATATTATCCCTTAACTCAGCCAGTTATTAATCAAATTAAACTTAAACAGTAAATGATCATATCAGATGATAACCGAAACGTAGAACATACAAAATACGGTCCCAAACATATCGTGGTGTCACGAGACTGAGCCTCTACAGAATAGCATCCTAATACAACCAAGTCTAGGCAAATAGGAAATCAACAAGATGAAAAAGAAGGAGAAAACAAGCTCTGCGGACGCTGGCAGCTACCTCGTAATCTCCGCAAAAGTAGACAAGGATCAGCAGCTACAATGTCTCAACTTCTCTCGGGCACCTGTGGATCTGCACAGAAAGTGCAGGGGAGTGGGGTGAGTATATTTCAACTCAGTGAGTAACAATAATAAATAATAACTGAAGGTAAGAACTCCCGTGCTATCACTTAGCAGTTCTAAGGCAACCCTCATATGTACGTCATCACTATGGTAATACTCTAATCTCCAAACCATATTTATCTCTACAAGATTCTTACTCTGATCCAACCCTCACTCGTACCCCTACGGTGTATGGCCATCTCAACATATAAAGACATATACCTATGTCTATAATGTATAAGTATTTAAGTAAATAATAGGATATAATTAAGTATAATGCTGCGGCGTGCAGCCCGCTCCAATACATATACCGCTGCGGCGCGCAGCCCGCTCCATTTAACGTCGACGACGTTCACTGGGGGTGTATACAGACTTCGGAGGGGCTCCCTAGGCCCAAGCACTATAATACTGCGGCATGCAGCGCGATCCACACAATTATTACTACGACGTGCAGTCCGATCCGATGTATATATGTATATATCTCTATACTGCTGCGGCGTGCAGCCCGATCCCATAATATATACCAGGGCTCACTGAGAATGTGTGCAGACTCAGACTCCGAAGGGGCTCCTACAGCCCAAGTGCAATAATACTGCGGCGTGCAGTACGTCCCACATGTATATTACATGTATATTACAGGTATATTACTGCGGCGTGCAGTCCGATCCAATATATATACTGCTGCGGCGTGCAGCCCGATCCAATATAGGTATATATATATATAATACCTCATAATGGGTCCTCGACCCTATCCCGGTCAGTATATACTTGGCCTCTCAGAGCCCAATATAATATATCACAATGGGTCCTTGACCCTGTCTCAATTAATATAGACTTGGCCTTTTCGGCCCAATATAACATCTCATAGTGGGTCCTTGACCCTATCTCATCTCAATCGGTATAGACTTGGCCCTTTAGGCCCACTCAGCTAGAACAGGGAATTCCACCCTAGATAATCTCTCTCAATGTACACATCTAAGTACGGGCTCATATTATGCTATACAGCTAGAGCTACGGATGAGTGTATGTTTCCAACACGATATAAGGGTTACCTAGCTCTATTGGTTCCCTAATGCTCTACAGATCGGCACAAGGCCCCAAACATGGCTATCAGCCCAATTGCACAGTTATAAACTTATTATCAGTCATAACACACAGTATACTATTAGTCGGGAAGGACTAAGTCCGAACCCCCAATCACAATGTCACCACACTTGTCATAGAACGCGTGTCTCATCTCAATATAGCATTGTGAAGTGCTAGTACGGGGTTTCAAACCCTCGGTACATTGTTTACTACTACCACTCACCTCGAACCGGTAGAAGCTTCAATCCGCCTTGCGCTTGCCTCGCAAATCAATCTCCTCGGGTGCCAAATCTGCTCAAAATCATAGAAAATGCATCAATATACGCTAATTTCACGAAATTCATTCGAAATAACCCAATTTATACCAAAACCCACAAGTTGTCAAAACCCGACTTTTGGTACACTTGTCGAAAAATTACAAAAATTACATATTCGGAATCCTCATCTCGATACGAGTCTAGGCATATAAAATTTACCAAAATCGGACTCCATTTGCCCACTCAAATCGGTGTTTTTCTTTAATTTAGGCCTAGGGCTCAAACCCACTTTTAATCTTCCATTTACAGGGATTTAACCAAGGATTTCATGATAAAAACGCGTTAAGGAACCATAAAACTCACCTCCGACGATAACCCGGTGATCTCCCAGAAATTTCTCGCCCAAATCGCCCAATTCGCCCAATTCGCCTCCAAGAACCGAGCCCCAAATGTTTTGGAACTTATGAAATTTTAACTCTTCTGTTATTTTTAACACAGGGCACGATTTCCGCTTCCGCGGACCAAAATCCGCCTCTGCGAGGCCGCCTCTGCGACCAAATGGTCGCTTCTGCGAAAACACTCCTAGCCGCCCGGCTCCGCTTCTGCGGCCCAGGTCTCGCTCTCGCGAGACCGCTCCTGCGAAACCCCTTCCGCTCCTCGCGAGCCTTACCGCCTCGCGCATCGAGTCCGCTCCTCGCGGACTCGCTTAGGCGACAAGTCTTCCGCTCTCGCGGATTCTCCCCAACGAGCCCGGACCGCCTCGCGGTCTTCCTTCCGCACTCGCGGTGCCGCCCATGCGGACCGAGGATCCGCCTCGCCGAACCCCAGTGCTTTTGCACTCGTTTTCCGCTCCCGCGGGCTCGCTCCTCGCGCCCCCATTTCCGCAGGAGCGAAAACAACGAAACCAGAACTCTTCAAACCCGCAATTTCCATGTTTTTCTCCCGATTTACCATCCGAAAACACCCCGAGGCCCCCGGACCTCATCCAAACACACCAACACATCTTAATACCTTATTCGAACTTGTTCAAATCCTCAAAACACGTCTAATAACATCAAAACCCATAATCCACATCGAATTCAAGCCTAAATTCCTTAAAACATTCCGAATTACACAATCAATCAAAAACCCGACTAAACGACGTCCAAATGACCTGAAATTTTGCAGGCACATCCAAAATCACCTAACGGAGCTACTGCAACTGTCGGAATTCCATTCCGACTCCCGGATCAAAATCTCACCTACCGTTCGGATTTCACCAAAATTCAACCTTAGCCAATTCAAGCCTATTTCTACACCGGACCTCCAAATTCAATTCCGATTACTCTCCTAAGTCACAGTCCACCTCTCGGAACTAACCGAATCATCAGAATTCGATTTTGAGCTCTCTAACTAAATAGTCAACTCCGGGTTGACTTTCCTTATTCAAGTTTCCTTCAAAAAGGCTATATGCCTCATTTTCATTGCAATTCACTCCTAACTTCCCCGATAGACTCTAACACTGATATAAAAGCATGAATTATGTAATTACAACATAACAGGGTGGTAATTCCCGTGACGACGGGACGGGTCGTCACAGGTAAAATAGTAGTAAAAGCCCTTAAGGGTACAAACAGTCGACACAAGGCCCAAACACGAACAGGGCAGAAATTGCTGCAGAATATCATGCTTAAAGCGATTTCTAACCCTAACCGCAATCTCTCCCCTTCCTCACCTCTGTCCGACCGTCCTCTTTCTCTGTGTTCCTTCAAATTCGTAACTCCCTCAAAAGTTTTGTGGTTTATAAAAGTAGGTACAACGCCATGTCCAGCTTCGTATTGAAGCACATGCATGGCAAGGATTTGCAAAAAATTCTCGAGAAAGCATATGTCAACCTCTTAACTACATGTCACGACTCTAAATTAAACCAGACTCGATCGTGATGGCGCCTCTCGTGAAGACAAGGCCAACCGACACAAACTTCAAATTTAATTAATAGATATAATGATTCATAATCAAGTCATTAATAATGATAAATCCCAAAATAAAGCGAAATATATCATTTGCGAAAACAAAACACAGCCCGATATCGGGGTGTCACAAGTCACGAGCATCTACTAAGGTCTGAACACAATTAAGAATTTAAAATGTAATAAATAAAGTATAAGGAAGATAAGATGGAGAAAAACAGTGCTGCGAACGCCGGGCAGCTACCTTGCTAACTCCACTAACTCTGCCACTACGCAATTAACACCCGCTATCGAGTTCAAAACTACCTGAATCTCCACACAAGGTGCAGGGAGTAATGTGAGTACACCAACTCAGTAAGTAATAAAAGTAAATGAAAGCTAAGCAGTAAGAAAACATGTAAGCCACGTCAAAATGCTACAACAAATGCAGTAGATTTCCAAAATAGTACAGAAATCATTTACTTCGTAAATCAAGCTCAATTTCAATAAAATCTCTTAAAATAACTTTCAATAGTTTCAAACGAGTGAAAAAACACTGAGTAAAATAATAGAATCATAAACAACCCCTCGGGCGAAACATGTACCATAAACCGTCTCTCAGGCATAATATTATCAGAACCAACCCCTCGGACTACGTCACAATCACTCGTAATCAGCCCCTCGAGCATAACATGAATCAAGAACCACCCCTCGGGTAACATGGATCAAGAACAACTCCTCGGACTTCAATATGAAACAATAATAGCCCTCGGGCTACAATACATCACACACATTGGGTACTCGCACTCACTTGGGGTGTACAGACTCCGGAAAGGGCCCCTTACGACCCGAGCGCAATATCAAGCCATCTCCCGGCATAATCAAATAGGCCCTCGGCCTCATATCAATCACAAGTCACCTCGTGGCATAATAAATCTGGCCATCAGCATCTCATATATCACAATCAGTACCACATGCTGCGACGAGCAGCCCGTTCTCATAGTATCCTCACAACACAGACCCTCAGACTCACTTAGTTAGATCTCACTCAAGCCCCTCGGGCTGACAGTAAAATTAGTACTCGGCTCAAAATCATTCATGAAATGAAAATGAGTGAATAAAATTGAGTTATGAAAAACAGTAAGAAAATAGCATGACTGAGTGCAAACATTAGCTAAAATCGTAAGGTAAAATAGTAGTAAAAGCCCTTAAGGGTACAAACAATCGACACAAGGCCCAAACACGACATTTAGCTTCAAACCCAATAATATTTTCCAAAGAATAACAATATTGAAAAGTTTTCAAGTAAAATACACGAAGAGTCGTACAGAATTGACCAAGTCACAATCCCTAACGGTGCTCGACCCCATGTTCGTTATCTAACTTCACCTCAAAGTAGCACAACGATGTGAAATTCGGAGTTTCATGCCCTCAGAACAGTACTTACAATCATTACTTACCTTTATACGGTCCAAACTCTAGCCCGCGATGCCTTTGCCTCTCGAACCGGCCTCAGAATGCTCCAAATCTAACCAAAATCAGTATATTATCATCAATATACGCTAAAGGAACAAAACCCAAATGAAAATAATCAAATTAGCTCAAGAATCCCGAAATTGCTCAAACCCGATCCTCGGGCCCATGTCTATGAATCTAATACAAATCATAAAACTAGAATCCTAACATTCTCATGAGTTCATACATACCAAATACATCAAAATTCGATCATAAATAACCCCTCAAATTCTTAGATTTATCCAAGAGGGTTTTCAAACTTTTCCAACATAAAATTACAAATTAAATGTTAAAAACAACAATGGATTCCAGAAATCTAACCAAAATTGAGTTAAGAACAGTACACTTACCCCGTTGTTTTCTATGAAAATCCCTCGAAACATCGCCCTACCCAAGCTCCCTTTGTCCAACAATGGAAGAATGGGACAAATTTTGGCTTTACCCTGCTGCCCAGGGGTTTGTTCTTCGCGTTCTCGACCCTCCTCTCACGTTCGCGATGAACAAATTCCTCATCAACGATTCCCAAGCTCATTCGAGACAACCGTTAGTATAATTGTCATAACATTTTAATTTGTACACAACTCCAAATGACAAATGGTTTAATGTTCTAAAAACTAGACACTAAAGGCTATAATTTCATAGGCTGCTCATTTTCTGAGTAATTATTATTGCGAGATATAAGCTTCCAAAGTCAGCCCTGTGCAGTAGAGACTTTTGAACTCTCCCCGGACAGCCTATTGTGTAACTACCATAGCTTTTTGTACAGAAATCAAAATGCCAAATAATTTACGTATCTAAAAACTAGACACAAAGGACTATAATTTTTATATTTGGATCACCTCCAAATTCCTTATAGATTGTGAGATATGAGCCTCCGAAGTCAGACCTGTGAAACCTAGATTACCTTCTTCGCGAATGCGAAGAACAAACTTCAAGAATCCAAATGCTTCTTCGCGAACGCGAAGAAAATACCAGATATTAGAAAATTAGCATTCAAAGTAGCGAAGTGCAAAAGCTCAAAACGACCGGTCAAGTCATTACACTACAAGGCCGTGACATCTCCTGATTTTGACATTGCCAAGGAACAACTTTCTGAATTTGCTATTAAAGTTGAGAGCGACTGTGTTGGGGTTGTTGCAGTTCCTACATTACCCGAAGTTACGAGTTTTGCAATCAAAAATGCTCCTAACATGCCTGCTAGAATTGGAGATTGCTTGATCGACGTCTGCTTTCCATCAAATAGAAGTCCGGTTTCTCCCACAAGCATCGGTGCTCTAAAGTAGAGACCACGAGCTTTTGCTAAGTAACTTAAGGTTATTGTTTAACAAAGACGACGGAATTGGGGATTGAGCATCTTGAATTTTCCGTTAATGTATTTCAATGTATTTCAATATATCTCACTGTATTTTTATGTATTTCATTGTATTAATTGTCTTTTTTCATTGTATTTCAATGTATCTCGCTGTATTATATTATTTCATTGTATTCATTGTCTTTTTTTATTGTATTTTAATGTATCCCGCTGTATTCTATGTATTTTATCGTATTCACTGTCTCGCTATATTCCATGAATGTATTCATTTTTTTAATTAATACTCCCTTCATTTCAATTTATGTGAACCTGTTTGACCGGGCACAGAGTTTAAGAAAAAATGAAGACTTTTGGAATTTGTGGTCCTAAACAAGTCAAAAAAGGGCCCAGAGTATTTGTGTAGTAATAAAAGCTTCTCATTAATGGTAGTATTGTACACTTAGGCCAAATTGTTACTAAATTTAGAAAGGAGTCATTCTTTTTGGAATGGACCAAAAAAGAAATAGGTTCACATAAATTGGAAGAGAGGGGGTATAATTTGTGTATTCAGATCTATTATATAATTTCTTTGAAGATTGCTATGTTTTTGGGGTATTTTTCGGTTGAGAATCTTTTTTTCTAACTTGAAATACAAAATTTGTGTGTTATAATTGAGTTTGTGGAGTTATAGTAGGAGTCTATTATGTTAATTGATTCAGTTTTCATTTAAAAACAGTGTAATCCTCTGTTTTACGCCATGAATACAGTCGAATATAATAATCTGTGGAGTTGTAATTCCATGTTTCACGCCATGAATAGTCGAATACTCTCAAATACAAAAATTCGTCTAGCTGTAATCCCCTGTTTCACGCCTAGAAATGCTACTGTATTCATGAATACAGTAGCTTAAATATCCCGAATACACTCTAAAAAACCCGAAAAACATAGATATAGAAAGTAATATAGTAAATAGTAGCTACAACTAGCTAATAACCACTAAAATATAGTGGTTTTTGAAAGTCTCTCAAAGTTAAAACAGGCGAACACATAATATATGTATAATTTATATATAATATGTGTATAACTGTATACTAGTTTATAATTAATGTACACTTGCTAAAAAAAGTAAAAAGTGAATTCGGCTAGTTATCCGTGTAAAGAACCCATTAATCAATTTGTAATCACAAGGTATAGTAGATCACTGATTATAAATTAAAATGACATAAAATATTTTATGCTTTTATTTTTCACGTAAAAATGATGAAGGTCTAATTTCCAATTTCCAAATTTAATTTTTTCCCCAACATGAAGATTTCTAATTTACCTAAAGTGGGCCATTAAATAAACTATAAATTGACTTGAATATTCAAGCAACAGCATTTAATCAAGATTTTTGTTGACTTTGACAAGATGATTAGGACTTCTTTTTCAGGGTATTGTATGACCCAGAGATCAGGTTTGCATCTACTTTTATTCTTCCATCATCAGATATAGTTTGTTTGCCTGACACGCATATCGAATTGGTAAGAAAGCTATTTAAATTATAAATTAATAAAATAATAATCATAAGTAATGCATCTACCAGGCCAAATATGAGCTCAGATTTAGCGGACCAAGTGAAACTCCTAATTAGTCAAACCAACCAAAAAAAAAAAAAAAAGAAGATCAATAAGGTTACAAAGGAACCAAATAATGAAACGAAAAGTTACATTAAAGCGCTGGTCATTTGATTTAAACGATTAAGAAGAGCTTAAGGTAACAACTAGTGGCGAATCTACTCTTATAAAATAATTTCATTTGACGTTCATAAAGGGTTGCTCCAGTGGTAATCAACACTCACTTCCAACCGAGAGGTTGTGAGTTCGAGTCTACCCAAGAGCAATGTGGAAAATTCTCGGAGGGAAGAATGTCAGGGATCTATGTCTATTTGAAAACAGTCTCTCTACCCAGGGTAATTGTTGTTGTTCACAAAAAACTTGCAATATATATGTATATTTGATTTTTTATTATATTTACTCAAGTACATAAAAACTAAAGCAATATATAAGGTATGGACAATTCGTCATGTTGCAGCTGAGAGAAAAAAGAATGATCAATCGTAGTCGGTCGGTGGCTTTACTATATATATATAGCCTTTAAGGTAGTTAGTAGTTGACAAGCATATTTAGTATGGAGTCAGCCTATATTGCGTTCATAGTCTGCAGTTCTGTGATCCTCTTTTTGGTATTTTTGTGCTGCCTAAGCTACAGAGAAAAGCAGAAGAAGAAAGGAGCTGGCGATCTTGAAATAGGTGCGAGGAACCGCAGTGCTGGCCGCGGATTAAAAGACGGCCGTATGGTTGTTTTGGCAGGCGCTGGAGCTGCTGTCGCCGGTGTAGCAGCAACGACGACAGTGGTGAGTAGCAGCAGTGGTGTTGCTCACCAGGGTTGTTGTTGCGGCGGTGATGGTAGTGGTTGCGGTGGTGGTGGTTGTGGCGGTTGTGGTGGATGTGGAGGTTAATTTGTAGTTTTGACACCACTTAATAGATCACTTTTATTTGTTTTCTCCTCTTTTCGTTTTTGTTTTCCCTTCTATGAAGGTGTTGGATAATGAAGAAGTGAAAATTGTGGACATGTAATTAAAAGCTTGAATTGATTATAATGAGTTACTTACAAGCCTATGGTAATAATGTTGCTATCCAAATGAAGTTTATTAACTGTATGACGGAATTTTTATCCATAAGTTCATTTTAACTGTAACGATATTTTCTTATTTTCAAGTCACCAAATCAATTTACTTATTATTGATTTTCGAAAAAATATATTTTTTTTATTTATAATTTTTGTTATTTTATTCCCTCCCACTCTTTTAGCTCTGATCGTAAACGCCCTTCTTTCAATAGGAGTTATTCTTTGCCTTGACGCTGAGAGCTTCCGGTCATTAAGTATGAGTATTCCTATCCGCTCTTGGGTTTGTAAAAAAGTATATGTTTTTTTCTTTGTGTGTATGTAAAAATATATACACACACATACATACACACAAAGACAAAAAATATACTTTTTTTTCTGCTATTTTGAGAGCGTCTATACAGTTTCATTTTCCCTACATTGAATCATAATCCTAATCCAACTTTTGTATGGACTAATCCAATAAATATCAAATGCCTACTGGCTATACAACCATTTTATTAAACTTCTTTCTAGGGATAACTATCAGAAAATATTAGTGTGAAAAAAAAATAAAGTTTATTTTTTGGAAAAATATAAATTCTCTAGAATGTCCTAGTATGATGTCCTTGATATTTAGTAGACATATCTAGATGTTCTAGAATGTTGTAGGAATATAAGACTTGTCTAGATATTCTAGAGTGTTGTTAGAAGATAAGGTTCCTAGAATCTTTTATGTACATTATGTAGCATCATATCTAGAATCATCCATAGGCTAGTATAAATAGGGAGTGTCTTGTTCATTTATAACCAAGCCAAAATCAAGAAAACCTTCTTTCCTAAACAAAGTTCTCCTCTCCAAAACTTTTCTTCTCCTTTGAAAGCTTCCTCTTCCGTAGTTGAATCCTCCAATCTTAGTTAACGATCTTGGGGTAGCAGAAGGTTTCCGAATAATACTCTTCTTCTGCTATTCTTTACATGGTATTAGAGCCATAAGTCGGCTTCTAAATTTCAAGGTCGGGTTAGTGGTTGATTCAACTGGTTTCTCTAAATGGATTTGGGTGGTCGTGCTAATGGACTGGGGATGAAGTTATTGAACCAGTCTAACTACAAGGTATGGAAGACTTGTATGGAATCATACCTTGTTGGTGAGGACTTGTGAGAAGTTTTCAATGGAAGCAACACAAGTCCTCCTGTTGATGCACCAGAAAATAGCAATGCGCATAAGAAGTGGAAGCAGATTAATGCTAAGGCGGAATTTATCCTGAAGAGGTCTATCTCTTCTAATTTATTTGATCATATTATAAGGTGTAAATCGGCTCATGAAATATGGAGGACCTTCGATTGGCTATTCAACAAGAAGGATGAAGCTCAGCTACAGATTTTGGAGAATGAGTTAGCTAACACCACTCAAGGTAATCTCTCTATCGCCGAGTATTTTTTGAAGGTTAAAAATCTGTGTTCCGAAAATTTTCTATTAAATCCGGACGAGGCTATCTCTGAAGCACGAATAAGAAGAATCATTATTCGTGGTTTAAAGTCAGAATATATTCCATTTGTTACATCGATTCAAGGATGGGTTCAACAACATTCTTTGGAAGAATTTGAGAATTTGTTATCGTCACAAGAGCTACTAGCCAAACAGATGGCTGGTGTATCTATCAAAGAAGGAGAAGGAAATGCTCTTGTTGTCGATAAGAGAAACTATAAAGGAAAATCAAGAGATAGCATGCACTTTCAGTCCTCATGTGGTTCAAGCTCGCCAGGAATGAAGGCGGAGTCTTCCAGTAACAATAAAAAGCTTTTAAAATGTTATCTTTGTGGCAAAGTCAGGCATATAAAAAGATATTATCGAGTCAAGGAGAGCAATATAGCTCAAACCAAGAAAGTTGCTGAAGAAGAAGAAAAAGAAGAAGACTAGGGAAAGTGTTTCGTAGTAGAGACTCGAGCAATAAATGCCATGGCTTCCATACTTTTTGAAAGAGACTGGATCGTGAATTCAGGATGTGGGCACCATCTTACTGGAGATCAATCCAATTTCTCCACCTTTCACGAATACAACGGGCATGACGTCATTGTTACAGCTGATAATACAGTCCATAATGTGGAGAAGGAAGGTACTGTTGTGATCAATGAGAAGCAAAAAGACGCTATCATACTTATCAGTGTCTTTCATGTTCCAGGTATGAAGAAAAATCTATTTTCAGTTGCAAGTGCTGTAGATGCTAGAAATTATTTGCTATTTGGCCCACGTGATGTGAAGTTCCTCCGAAATATCAAGGTGCTCAAGGCAGATATTGTTCACTCAGGTAAGAGAGTTAATGATTTATATGTCTTATCTGCCTCTAATTCATATATTGAGAAAATGAGCAGCAATGATAATACGCACCTTTGGCATGCTAGACTTGGACATCTAAGCATGGATAAATTAAAAGCCATGGTAAAGTTGAATCTAGTAAAAGATTTGCCTAACTTAAGAAATTTTGGTGGAGGGGAGGTTTGTGAAGGATGACAATATGCAAAGGCACATCGTCTTCCATTTGATAGATCCTTGTCAAGGTGTAATGCCCTACTAGAACTTATTCACAGTGACTTGATGGGGCCAACAAGAACTCATTTATTCTCAGGCTATTCATATATGCTAATCTTTATTGATGATTTTACTAGATTCACTTGGGTTTATTTTGTGAAGCACAAGTCAGAAGTTTTTAGTAAGTTTGTGGAGTTCAAAGAAACAATTGAAGGCGAACTCAATTCCAGAATAAGGCGGTTGCGGACTGATAATGGCGGTGAGTTCACATCTTATGAGTTTCTTTCTTTTTGTCGTCAGCATGGCATTAAAAGAGACCTGACATGCGCTGATACGCCACAACAAAATGGAGTGGCTGAAAGGAAGATCCGACACTTAATTGAGACATGTAAGAGCTGGGC
Source organism: Nicotiana noctiflora (assembly GCA_032618575.1). Lineage (NCBI taxonomy): Eukaryota > Viridiplantae > Streptophyta > Magnoliopsida > Solanales > Solanaceae > Nicotiana > Nicotiana noctiflora. The sequence goes on from JASVEL010002540.1 coordinate 193,238, forward strand.
TTCATGCCAAAAATTTACCTAGAGCCTTGTGGGCTGAAGGCATGACTTGTGCAGCGTATGTGATTAACAGGATGCCGCTTTCTCCAAACAATATGAAGTCTCACTATGAATTAATGTTTGGAGAAAAGCCTAGCGTGAAACACCTTAGGATTTTTGGCTCTATTTGTTATGTTCACATTCCAGATTCTTAGCGGAGCAAGTTAGATGCCAAGGCAAGGAAATGCATCTTTGTCGGATATGATGAAAGAAAAAAGGGATGGAAGTGCATGGATCCTAAAACCCATCTCTTTGTTGTCTCAAGGGATGTCATATTCGACGAAGTGTCTTTATATTATGGAGCTGCATTGGATGAAGTGAGTTCAAAAACCTTAAATAATGGAGATTCAAGCTTTCCCATCGCAGGTGCTTGTCTAGATAATACAATTGCTGAGGAGTTAAGAGAAAAGGGGAGTCTTGGACCTCTAGAACATGAAACTCAACAAGAAGATGATTCAAGTGGTTCGGGAAGGCCAAAAAGAACTATTATCAAGCCAGCTTGCTTCATAGATGAAAATTTTGTCAGTACGTATTCATGTTTCTTTGCAGGACCAATTGATGATGAAGAACCTTCCTCATTTGAAGAAGCTAAAGGAGTCGAAGAGTGGGAGCTTGCTATGGATGATGAAATGGAGGCACTGATGAAAAATCAAACTTGAAGCCTTGTACCAAAGCCGAAGGATATACAACCCATTTCTTGTAAATGGGTTTACAAAATCAAAAGACGAGCAGATGGCACCATAGATAGATATAAAGCAAGGCTGGTTGCTCGGGGATTTTCCCAAAAGTATGGTGAAGATTATGAAGAAACATTCAGTCCGGTGGCTAAGATGATCTCAGTCAGAGTTGTGCTAGACTTGGCAACCTCGCATAATTGGAAGTTATGGCAACTTGACGAGAAGAATGCTTTCTTATATGGAGAGCTTGACAAAGATATTTATATGGAGCAACCACCCGGGTATGTCTCTAGTTTATACCCTGATTATGTCTGTAAACTTAAGAAGGCTCTTTATGGCCTTAAGCAAGCTCCACGAGCATGGTATGGAAAAATTGCTCAGTATCTTCATTTTTGTGGATATGATGCATCACAATCAGATCCTAGCTTATTTGTTAAAAAACAAGGAGACTTCTATATGGTTGTTCTCTTGTACGTGGATGATATGATAATAACAGGTAACAATAAAGATGAATTTGCTAGGCTTCAAGATGAGCTTACCATAAGATTTGATATCAAGAAGTTGGGAGAGCTACACCATTTTCTTGCCCTAGAGGTGACAAATATGAACAATGGTATCTTTGTCACTCAAGAAGGATATGCCAAAAAACTTGTTGACAAGTTTGGATTGAAGCAAAGCAAAATATGTTCTACTCCTCTTGAGATAAGTACAAGGTTAAGGTGGGACGAAGGCTCACTTCTTGTAGATCCCAAGCCTTTTCGGGCTCTGGTTAGAAGTCTCCTGTATTTGACTATTACAAGGCCGGACATTGCCTTCTCAGTGGGATATGTAAGCAGATTTATGCAAAGGCCAAAAAAGCCTCACTTAGAAGCTGCAAAGAGGATTCTGAAATATATCAACTCAACATCAGACATGGGCTTATTTTTCCATAAGAAGAATGATTTGGTGTTAGTTGGTTATACAGATGCTGATTTTGGTGGTGATTTGGATGACCGAAGATCTACATCGGGCTATATATTTTTATGTGGTGGAACAAGTGTTTCTTGGTGTAGTAAGAAGCAAGACTCAGTTTTTTTGTCAACCACGAAAGCAAAGTATAAAGCAGTTGTTCTTACTGCTCAAGAATGTGTATGGCTACAAAGGCTTGTTGAAGACTTGCATCTACCTTTATCAAAGCCAACTACAATCAATGGAGATAATCAAAGTGCCATCAAGCTTGCAAACAATCCAGTATTCCATGCAAGAACTAAACACATTGAGGTGGAACATCACTTTATTCGGGAAAAGGTTCTTGATGGAACTATCAATACTTTGGAAGTGCGAAGTCAAGAGAATATTGCGGATATCTTCACCAAGTCACTTGCTAAATCTTCGTTCGAGTTCTTCCGTGACAAGCTTGGGGTAGTTTCCAAAAAATTACTTTAAGGGGGAGTGTGAAAAAAAATAAAGTTTATTTTTTGGAAAAATATAAATTCTCTAGAATGTCCTAGTATGGTGTCCTTGATATTTAGTAGACATATCTAGATGTTCTAGAATGTTGTAGGAATATAAGACTTGTCTAGATATTCTAGAGTGTTGTTAGAAGATAATGTTCCTAGAATCTTCTATGTACATTATGTAGTATCATATCTAGAATCATCCATAGGCTAGTATAAATAGGGAGTGTCTTGTTCATTTGTAACCAAGCCAAAATCAAGAAAATCTTCTTTCCTAAATAAAGTTCTCCTCTCCAAAACTTTTCTTCTCCTTTGAAAGCTTCCTCTTCCGTAGTTGAATCCTCCAATCTTAATTAACGATCTTGGGCTAGCAGAAGGTTTCCGAATAATACTCTTGTTCTGCTATTCTTTACAATTAGTAGGCATATAAAGAACTTCTTCGTAGAAAACATATTGTTGCAATAAAATACAATTAAGCTTTTAGGAGTATGGACTAAAGGTGTACAGTTGACAGGAGTACCGAAGAAGGAGGGTTGTGATACTAATACCAAGTGGAAGTTGGACGTTCATGGTGTCTCTAGCTATCGACAAACAAAAATGGTTGCCTTTTAAATTTAAGAACCTCTAGGTTCCTTGCTCCATGAAAATAGAAATTACTCAAATATTAGTTTAATACAAATGACAAATAATGCTTCGTAGTTACCGCGAAACACGTCCAATTGCTATTATATTTCTCTCTTGAAAGCTACTCCATATGACTAAACCCTTAGTAAATGCAGTTCTAAATGTTTGCAAATAAAATGAATCAGTTAATTATTCGAGCTCATACGTTAAGTGTAATATAAATTACTTGAGCTTAATATTTATTGTACTCAAAAGTTGTTAAATACCTTTGAACAAATCAATCAATGTAAATAAAGGGACAATCGGAATCAACGGTAATATATATTGAAGATTGATCGTCGGGTTGGTATATACAGATTATCTTTATAAGAAGATAATAAAATTTAATCAAGTATCAAGAACAAATGAGCAGTAGAAATGTTGATAATAGAGAGAGAAGAGCGATATAGAGAGAGAGAATTGTATTATTCAAGATCGGTCCTCATAAATGGGGGGAGACCCTTCTTTATATAGGGAAGAGGTCCCCTCACCCAACTATTACATCGCCGCTAAGATACTACAAGTATAACGGAAATATAAAAAGGGAGAGGTTGGGGGCGTCCACTTAGACAGGTCCGCCGACTCGACATTTAAGGGCGGGACTGTATCCCTCTTGGCGTACGGCCATAAGGGAGGACGTCCCCGAATGTCGTCGTCCTCATGAGAAGGCATCCCCGTCCTGCACTTCATCCGGACCGGCCACGTGTATATACAAACCAGTCATATTTTGCGTCCGATTTGTCCTCATACAATATTGAAATTAAAGAAATCGGTTAATTGGTTGTTTCCGGCTTTTTTCTGATAAAACAAACAAAGGAATGGTCACAAGGTTCCAAACATACAAATCCAGGAGCAAAGACTTGAAACATCAATTTCTTGGAAAGTCATAGCCCAAAATCGCGTAATTTATTATTATGTCACGCACCTAGTACGTTCAAATATGAACATGTTTAATTTTTTTGATCCAGTTACATAAGTTGACACTAATGACCTGTATGTTCAGCAAGTTTATTCTTGAATACACTTAAGACTATGAGATCAGCTAGTATTGCTGTCATAATTTTGGTGGGATTGTTGCCATTGGTCTTTGGTATTTGTATAACTATGTGTCTAGTATGGTCAGGTCTTAAAAAGAAAAAACCGTTAGACAACTTGGAAAGAGATGGCGGCCGCATAAGAAATGGGAACATGGTTGTTTTAGCTGGAGGTGGTGTTGCTGTTGCTGGTGCTGCTGCAGGTACTGTCGCTGAAGAGAACATGACCGAGGAGGATAATAAAAATCGTGATAAAGATACCATTACTATTGATCTTGGTGATGTTGCTGAAGTTGTTGAAGCAACACAAGGTTGTTGTTGCGGTGGTGGTGGTTGTGGCGGCGATAGTGGTGGTTGTGGCGGTTGTGGTGGAGATTAATTTGAATCCCAATCACCTTTTTCCCAACTTTGGTGCTTTGCTCTTGTTGCAGTTTCACTACTTCGGATGTTAGCGCTGTTTGTGAGTATGTATAGCACCTTGGGCAGACAGGCAGTATTTTGATAGTGTTACATTGTCTTTTCTTTGTCGCTATAGTTAGTTGAACATTTGTATATGTATAGTCATACAATGGCTCTTGTCTCTATTTCTATCCTTCAAATGATTGTATTTTTCCCACTTCTCTTGTAAATCTACAACTTAAATAAAAAGAAAGGCCTACAACTCTAATATAGATGTGATTGGTCTAGAATGTTAGTAGTAGTACTTCCTTTTGGTGAAAAAAGAAATATATAGTGGTACAATATGCAGAAACTTGTCTAACCTCCACAGCTCTAGATGAACTGCTAAGTATACATCAATCCTCCTACAAACTCGAGCATTTCCAGTCCAGCATAAAATAAATTGTTATGAATCAGCTCCAATCCAATATTAGTGTCACAACCCCAAAATCGACATAGTTGTGGTGGCGCCTATCATGAAACTAGGCCATCCTACACAATCCCAAAGCAAACCAATATTTCATAAAAGGAACGTTTTAACCTATATATTAATCAAATAAAATCCCATAACATAAGTCTAAATAACAAGTGCGGAAAGAAAATACAAATCCGATATCGGGATGTCAAGTCACGAGCATCTACTAAGGTCTGAATACAACGAGTACTACCACAACCTATAAAATACTAAAATAGCCTAAGGAAGATGAGAGGCAGAGGAGCAAGGCTGCAAACGCCAGACATCTACCTTGCTAACTCCGATGGACCTGCCACTGAGTAATCACACATGCTACCGAGCTTAAAAATACCTGAATCTGCGCACAAGGTGCAGGAAATTGAGATTAGAGGTTAGTGGATGACTCCCAAGAATGATTCGAATAGATTCAAGATTTATATGTAATAATTGGGGATCTTTAGGATGTGTATTCGACTAGAACTGAGGTTTACATGGGAGGGTGTCAAGACTTCTGGGGTTTTTTATATCGGTATGGGTCCTACATATCAGTATCAGGAAGGTGTAGGTAATGGGTGTAAGTATGGATATGAGATATGCCCAAGGGGCTGTATACGAGTGACTGTGAGATATACCCTAGAGGCTGTATACGAGTGATATTTTGCTCGAGGGGCTGTATATGAGTGATTGTTTGCCCAAGGGGCTGCTTATGAGTGATGTTTTGCCTGAGGGGATGTTTATGATTTCATAATTTCTACTCATTGTTGCATTGAACCTCCGGTTGAGACTGTTGAAAAAAATCTTCAAATGATTTCTACTAGAACTGAGCTTAAACGTAATATGCTTTATTGCTCGTCACTACTGATCCAAACTCTGCTTTCAAAAGCTTATTGTACTTTTACTGAGATTTCATGATATGGACTTTATATGCTTTATTGCTCGTCACTACTTCTCAGCCTTAGTTTATTTTGGTTACTTACTGAGTTGGCGTACTCACGTTACTCCTTGCACCTTGTATGTAGATCCAGGCGTTCCTAGATGCCGTAGCAAGTACTGATTGTTCAATTATAGATCCATCAGAGTTAGCGAGGTAGCTGTCTGGCAATCGCAACCATGCTGTCCTTCCTCTTTATCTTCCCTTAGTCGTATTCAGTTATTTCCAGACTATTTTAGTCTTAGTAGTTTGGACAGATTGTCGTAGATGATCATGACTAGTGACATCCCGATGTCGGGTTTTTCTCTCTGCACTTTTGTTATTTAGATGTTCTTTATGAAGTTTTATTGTTAAATAGCTTGAATTTCTCTTTGAAAATAAAATATCGCATTTTTTTTGGTAATGAGTCGGCATGCCTAATTTCACGATAGGCGCCATCAAAACAATGTAGTTTTGGGTCGTGACAGGTTTAATAAATATAATGATTTTGTAAAATAATGTTTACCAAATCCTAACATTATTACTGTTTGAAATAAGTCTATGGTTGTAAAAATTGAGGTTTTTCACGGTTATATAACAAAGGGTTTACAACATGATACAATATCATGTTTAGAACAATGGAAACAAACATGATACCAATGAAAACAATACAATAAGGAACAATATAGGTTATTTGTTCTTTTTTCCCCAAAAGAAGCTGATTTATTTTGATTTTAATTAGAATATCCAAGAAGCATATGCCAGCTGTGTCAGCAAATTGATCACTACTCACTACTTGCTGATAATTAATATGATTGAACTTATCTAATGTGTTCTAATCCTGTGTTTTACTTTAAATACTTATTTTTGTTGACTAACTTCCCTTCCTTTTCTTATTAGTTATTACAATGTTAGTATTTTTATGTATATAGGATTAATTTGTCCAGTACTATTAGGTGTATTATTATTTTGTACTGAAACAGCTTTCAGCTTCCAACAACTGCTAATTTTATATAAAACATAAAAATATAAACAAACTCCGTGACGATTGAGTAGCTTACCAAATACAAATAAAATTCTCACCATTATAATTATCTGCACATTATTAGTGTTTAAATCTCTTAACACCTTCATATCAGTGGATAATTATTGAAGTTCTCTCCAATATTTTAATCCAACTTACTGCTACTTAACAATATTGTTGACCCTTGTTTTATTATCCTTCTTCACGCATGAACAATAACTCAACAATATGGCATCCCTTTTCTCTTGTTTTTGTGGCGAAGGTTTTGGAAAGGATCGCAGTATAAGGAGAGATTGGAGCTTTCCCCATTCACCTCCTTTGGACCCAGATTTATCTGACGTTGAAGAAAATGATGAATATATGTACCCCCAAAAGATTGCTCAAGTAGGACCCGCTCCTTTAGCTGCACCTGCAGCTACTGTTGTCTATACAAATGATGACGATGATATTGGATACAGTAGTGATGGAGGTAGTGATAAGAATAACGACCCCGTTAATGGTAGTGATAACGGGGGTAATAGTACTCCTCCAACTGGTGGTTACGGTGATGGTGGCTATGAATATGCCGATGGTGGATACGGTAGTGATGGTGGATATGCTAGTGGTGACGGAGGAGAAGAAGAAGAAGATAGCGGCGACGGTAACTATGGCGGTGAGGATGACAGTAGCTACGGTGGCGGTGGATACGAGAGTGCATGAAAAGCATCACATGCATGCGATCGATGAGTTTTTCCATCCAGCATGTGTGCAATATTATTTCTCATCGTTTAAACTTTTTTTATTTTTATTTTACTTTAATTTATGTGTATTAAAGATTGAGAAATTAGAGCTGGTCCTAGCATGATCCTTTTTCTTCTTTTTATTTTGTTGTCTAGCTAGTTTGTGATTTTATGAATACAAACAAGTCTTTATTATTAAGTTACTAAGTCAACTTAACTCAAACAGTCCTCTTATTTAACTTAATACATATTTGTTTTAACAGTTCAAATAAAAGCTTTTCTCATCTTACAATAACGCGTATCCTTTACTATCATTACTTCATATATCCCTGAGAAATAGGTTTGAGAACCATGGTACCTTCTCGTAATTAAGTGGTGATGCTTGCTGCTCTCCATAGTACTCTGGTAATGTTTACGATAAAGAAAAGAAGTGAAACATCTTGAATAGAAGAGAAATACTCCAGTATTTTTAGGCCAAGCAGCTTGTACGGGTCTTAAATACAAGCATGTTAACTTTGTATATAATCACTTCACTTTTGGTGGTTCCTTTTAATGAAGTCCTACCCGCAAGGAGCCATGTAAAAATATTTTTAAGATGTAAAATTATCTAGTTAATCTTTATACTGAATTGTGTCAACTGAGTTATTGTGGTTCAACTTATGTGACTAAAAGCTAATAGGCTTGTATTCCAATGGAGATTACACAATATACCACCAAGCACTCGATTCTACCCAACTTCAACTCCTTGAAAAAATAGCACGGTCAAGCCAATTTTTGGACTGGTAATTCAAAAATAGCCAGCGTATATCAAGTCAATAAAAAATACACACTATGTTACTGCAACATAGATCGGTCCAGCATAATATACTGGGGTTCGGTGCACCTGTGTATGAACTTCTAGCATATTATGCTGGAACTCTAACATATGGAAAGTTCCAACATAATATACTCGAGATTTGCGTAACTTGTTCATGAACTTCCAGCATATTATACTGGGCCGGTATACTTTGATGGAGCTCCAGTATATTATGCTGGAGTTCTAGTGTACTTATTCTGGAACTCCATCATATTATGCTAGAGTATCCTGGAACTCCAGTATAATATGTTGGAGTTCAAGTAAACTTACGCTGGAACTCCAGCATAATATACTGACGTATTTTCTGGGTTTTGAACAGTATTTTTGCTCAAATTTATCTTTACATGAAAAGTGACTAAATTTCGATTACTTTTGACACTGGGCTATTTTTGAATGATCACTTGTAAATCTCGCTACTTTTGAATTTCTCCCTACAATTTCTCCCTATGCGGCCCATTTTAATTACCAGGCCCACCCAATCCCCTTTCCCTCTTTTTTTTTTTTTGAACAATAGGAAACATATATAATTAATACGAAAACAAACTTACACCGAAGTTATATAGTCTTGGAGGATATTACTATTGTTTAGAGTTACTAAACTATTACAAACACTGGTACTTAGTTTCTTAATACCCAAACGAAGGCCTTGCACGTCCTTTTCAAAAATGGCTTCAGCAAAAAGAGATGGCCATGCTTGGTGATAGCATTTCCCTGGTTTGAAATTCTTGACAGCTTCCTTAACCAGGCAATCTGCTACTGCATTTCCTTCGCTAAAATTGTGCCTGATCACCGGAAATTTCAGTCGAAGCATTAACGATCTGCAGTTAAGTGAACATGCATTAGTGCTAACATTTTCATTAGAAAGCATATTTAATATATCCGTTGAGTCATCTTCAATTTTAATTTTGGCAAACGGCGTCTCCACAGCTATCTTTAACCCTTCCTCTAATGCTAATAGTTCTCCCTGCATGGAGCTGTAAGTGTAACAAGATTTAGTGAAGCCCATGATCCAATTACCAGTGCTATTTCTGAATACTCCTCGTATACCTGCATGGAGCTTATCTTTCAAGAATGCCCCATCGATGTTAAGCTTAATTTTGTTTGGGAAGGTCTTTCCTATTGAATGTTGATCTCAATAGAAAGATTTTGTAGGGTTTTTTCAGTAAAGAAAAAAAATTCCCATATTTGATGAAAAACCTGCCTAGGGTTTATGTCCATATCCAAATTATTTATTTTATTATCGTTCCTATTCCTCCAAAGATTCCAAATCGTAAAAGAAAGGACGCTTTTTCAAGGATACTGCTGATGGTTGGCATGGCTTTGAGCATTCCTTAGAATAGCTAACCAGTTAGAATGATCATTATTATGATTAATAGTTAGACCAATACTAGACCAATAACGCTTAGCTATATGGCTTAGGAGAAAAATATGAGCGGCATCCTCAAGTCCTTTTTTGCACATTGGACAAATAGGATCAATGTTCATACCAATATATAGAAGGTAAGATCTACAAGGGATTTTATTATGTATGCATTGCCAAAATAAAAACCTGAATTTTAGCAGGACAATTGAGATTTCAAATCCAATTAAAATCAGGCTTATTATCCTGACTCGTTTCTTGGTTATCATGTAAAAGATTGTAGCAGGACTTGAAAGAAAATATGCCATTTCTTTCAAATCCCAGGTCATTAAATCCTTTGTCGTTGAGCTTAATTGAATACGAGTAGCACTGATCTTTTTAATAAGAGAAGGGGGTAGGTTAAAAGAAATTTTTGACATATCCCTGGTAGTGTTTCGCACAACGGGCAGTGTTTCGACGGACGGAAAATGCCCCTATGACAACTGGTATCAGAGCAGAGCAGGTTCGTGGGCGGAGACACGACGTGCAGTGGAATTGGTAGCCAGGTTCGTGACAAGGTCAAGACGGACATGAACGAGACTGCAAGACAAGGGGTCAATGTGCTTGTTCGTGGTAGGACTGTCTTGGTTGAAAAATTCTTTAAAAGGCAAAGAAGGATGTGATGCAGAAAATTTCGAGTTTGTGGGTGCCAAAAATCAGTGTGGGATCTTTCAAATCAGTCAGTTGACGTGCTGGTTTTGCTATGAGATTGACGTACCAAGAAATGCAAGGAGAAATAAAAAATGTTGCACTTGAGGGCAAGGACAACGTATTCTCTAACAGAGTGCTGAACTTGGCGTCTTGGCAAAAATGGGCAGCATGAGTCGGGATCTATTCGACGAGGGCGTCGAATTCAACTGGTTGAGGTGGTTTGTTAGACACTTGACTAAGCTGATCGGCAAGCGGCGCGGCAGTGGCAAGGATTTTGGCATGATGGCCTTGCCATTGGCCTTATGCGCGAGGAAAATCACATGCAAGACAGCGCGGGTATTGTCGATGGCAACAAACTGTTGCAAGGGCAAGTGTGACGGACTATACTTATTATTGAGGGCTTTGGGGTGACGAACTACATCAAGAATAAAAGGGAGCTGTTTGCAAGCAAAGGCCAACACCTTGACGAAAGGTGGACCTTGACGAAAGGCGGGCTAAACGAATGCTTGACAAGGCTAATCGAGAAAGACCTAGGCGCTAAAGTGTGGCAGCTTTGTGCGAAGGCAAAGGGATTGGCAATGTGGTGTTGCCATGACTTAGGTGAGCGGACTGGCACCTAAGTTAAGTGTGGGAAAATGACTCGGCAAAGGGAAGGGCATCAAGACTTGGTGACTTGAGGCCAAAATCAGCATTGGCATTGGCAATGGGCAGACTTGATCCAGTAGGGGCGACTTGACAAGAACAATCAACTGTGGCAACGGGTGGCGTGCGGCAAAGTCGTGGGCGACGAGCTGTGGCGATTGCATTGAGCGAAGCAGTGTCAAGAGCCAAGGCTGGGGCGATGCCAGCCTTGGGCGTGCAGCAGCTGGCCAAGAACGCACATGTAGTGCACATGGAGCGGTTTCCAAGTGTGTTGTGCACATGCCAAGCAGTTGAGCGGTTACAACCACCTATGTCCAAATGTTGTTGATTATAGGCTGAGTCTTTGCATGTTTTGTGGCATGTCTTAGGCATGTTCCCACGTTTTTTATCATGGGGATCATTTCCAATCAGTGTCAACTGAACATAGGAGTTATTTTTGGGGCTGGCAGCCTAGAAAACGGGCTAAGTACCTAGGGAGGGAAATAGTCTTAAAAGATAGGCATAGGGTTGTCTATTTTGGGGCTTGAGCATGGCAAAATATTTGCCATTGCCTTGCCAAACGAGTTGGGAGCACGAGTGGCCTTAGGCAAGGGCTTTTTTAGGGCAGAATCGGGCACTTGGTTGACAATTTTGTGAGTTGGTGCCTGCCAAGAGTGGCAACACCTTGCCAAACTCGGATATTTCCTTTGTAATTGTATATATTATAAAAGGTTGGGATAGGGTTCCCGTAAATCTGTTGTCTCCTTCTTTTAATTATGCTGCCTTGAATTTTTCTAAGTGTAAAACCTCAGAACCGATATTAAAATTGGGCTAATGCTGATGTCAAGTGGGGACTTCACTGCCGCACAATGGGCAGTGTTTCGACGGACGGAAAACGCCCCTGTGACAGTTACCACTGTGGGGAATGTCGATATAATGGCTATAGCCTATATGGGCGATTATCACCCCTAAACATTGACTAGGTAATCATCTATCTCTTGGACGTTTGAGAAAGATAAACTGATTTTTAAAATATCATTGCAGTTATATATATGATGCAACAACAAAGATTGTGGATTACCTGGGTAGAATTGGCAGTTGGTTAACTTCACCTAACTCTATGTAGATGATATAAATTTAGGAAAATCTTGTATTTGCATTTTGCATATTTCGCAAAAGTAATAGAACTATTTATTACTTTGCAAGGAATTAAAGAGATTAAGGTGTGAATTAATAGAAAGCAATAGATAAGGTGAAATTAAAATATGTTAAGGATACAAATCGTAAAGAACTCAAAAGCACCTTACACATGCGAGATTAGGCAGCCAAATGTTCGTTTTCTACTTTAATTCCATAAATAGAAAGAAGTTTTAGATAAAAATTTCACGTATTTGCTCAACTTCCTTCTTAATGCATAGACTGAATTGATTTTGAACTTGTTTGGCCGATCGAGGAAGTTGACATTATTGAGAGAGACATTTCTTTTATGTTTGCATAACCAAAATTACCAATAAAAATAATAATCACCTTTTGTTAAAAATTGAGCACTCAATCCAAACCTTAATGCGAAGCTGATCATTATGCAAGATATAATATTAACAATATATGTACAGAGAATTAGTTGTGAATATCAGTATACTGAAATTTGATGTTATATGAACATCTAACTCAAAATTCTAAATTAATGGATGAAGTGTAGCCAATAAAAAAGTGTATCATTTAACACCTTTTCTTTTTAAACCTAATAAAGTAGCGTGGCATTTGGCGGATAGAAGGAATCACATCACATGGTTTTTCTATTGATTCCTGTCACCAGTGACCAGTAGTCCGTTAGTACCCAATTCTATTGATCTAACTCCTAAAGGGCGGCATGCACCAAGTATTTCGTGTTCCCGTATAGTTCGAAAAAAAATTGCACTGAAGGAATATGATATATACAATTTACCCTAATATAAGTATTAGAAAACAGTCACTAATACTTGCATTAAGTTATATTGTCTATATTAAACTCCTTGGATTCGACCCTTTTAATTTCGGACCATGTTTGAACACTTAAAAATATTTGTTCCTTTTTAAATCCTAAAGCTAAAAATAATTGAAGACAAAAGCATCACATCAAATTAAGCTTTTAAGCACCCAACTGTAATATATATGGTGGAAACATGTGCACCAAATCTTGTGTTGGGTGGTCGAAATGTTACAGGTAACAAAAAAGATCAAAATCCACTATCTTATGGCCGACCCCGAGAGGTCATGCACCAATCTTTCCCTTGTTATTGCTCTAGTATCTTAGACTTTAAGAATGTAATTTTGTTTGGGCACACCTGGCTAAACATTTCTTCTTCGTAATGCACCACTAACCATATAATGGATCGCTACTTACTAAGTATTTAGACTTTTCTATAATATAATTTTATTATAATAGTCTATTTTCTTTTGGACATATTGTGTTATATATATATTATGCATTCTTTATAACAGTTTTTCACGATAGCAACAAAAAAATCAGATTATTATAAAGAAGTTTTTGCTGAATATAAATGATATCTTGATACCAAAATTTCTCAGGATACGATTGCTTGTGAGTGTGACAACTCTTATTCATTTTCCATTCATAGTGATTCAACTATTTTGTTCTTTGTCCGTAGTGGGCCATGTGTAAAGAATCTGAAAATTTAAGACAGAATTCAAAAGTAAGGGATAAACAAGACCAAATTTTAGAAACTTCTATAGATGTCTATGTAATACTATGTGGAAAAAAATCGAAGAATTTAATACAAAAGCTTAATTCGTTGAGTGAACTAAACTAGAGACATTAACCGATGCTGAGCAACTCAAAACTAGTCAACTGAATGTACTAACCAATTGTTTACCACACAAATACGAGTAACAATTAAATTCGATTTGTAATTTTAAAGATATGTGATTAATTAGTTCAATACCAATTAATATAATCAAGAAATAAAAAGTAGAAATGAAGGAAATAAGTGAATGAAACCAATGCAACTTAGTAGTGGTGACCTCGAGACGGGCTAATAGCAATAAAATAAATAAGTAAAGCAAGAACAGTAGAGCTAAAGAACACTGTTGATGAACAACAGGCAAAAAGTAGAGAGTATATTCTTTTCTCAGTGATTATGTATTCTTACGAATGATTGGGGTCCTTTTATATAATAGGGGAACCCTAAATAAGAAATATATCTATTTACAGTAGGGAATATTCTTGATACAGTTGTCTAACTGCCTAGTACGGAATCGTACAATCCTATTCGGAATTTGCGCCATGATTTTGGGGGACGTGGAAGGAATCCATCTCATTCTGTTACAAATTCTTAACGATACTATTTCGGGGTCGGGCGTACTTAGCCCAGGTAATCCTCATACTCCTATCTCCGGGCATTACACTCTGTCTTTGAGCTCGATTCTACTTTACCGGTCTCGAACTCGACCTCACTCGAACTAGGGCCTATGACGGACCCTCGAGCCTATAAATCGGAGCCATATAATTTTGACCGTATACAGATAGTCCACGCATTTCTTAGAATAAGATGATAAGAAATGATTTGAACCTCAGTTTTTTCGAGCCTCGTGATAACTTCATGTCCGTGATGTAGGCGCCTTGAAGTGATCGGAAATGTCACGTCAGCATGGTTCCCCAAAATATCAAATGCATGCCAACACTGGTCGGCTACTAGCGTCGTCGCCTTTCTATAAATATACTAATCAGTTGAACAAATAATGGTATGCATTTCATCTTAATTTAATTTGATGTTTTGCCTTTTGTTATTACTTTCTCTAATCATCTGTTTCCATGGTTCGAGTCTCCGACCTGCTGCATAGTAGCAACTTTGCCAGTTACGCCAGGGTTCTCCTTTTCAAAGCTTTGATTTGAAACAACGAGAGAAAGGCGCGGAATTCTTCCCGCATAAAAAAATATGTGAACTTCACCCTGCCACTCATCTCTTTAAACTTCAACCTGGTGTGGCATTTCATTCCTTTTCCTTTTTATGGAGTGAGATGGCACTATCGTCTACTAGATTTTGCATCATACGCTGGTATAACGTCCCAAAGATGAACATTCTTAGATCGTTGCTTGTGCATTTTACAACAGTTTTGGTTTTTCTTGCTACATTTTCTTATATCCCCTTCTAGTCTTTTTCCTCTGCTGCTCTTTTCTAAAGGGTTATGGCCCGAAATTTGAACAGAATGCTCAATCCCAGCTAATGGAAATGTAGTTACATTTTTATCGAGGGTTTTTCGTCCTAAATTTCTTCAAGCACACAAACATTTCAAAAGACCAAAATGGGGTTCCCGTGAAGGAGGTTCCCGAAGAATCCGCTCTCGAGGTCGTGCCCCTAAAAGTAGATTAGGATCTTGGCTTTTGTTTTTTGCTTCTTTTTTCATGTGTAAGGACCCTTCGTGGATGTTAATCCTCTTAAAAATACCCTTAAGGTTTTTGTTAATCCTGGAGCTAAGCTTAAATTGATTTGATGCGAGCTAGGGACATCGGGACTCTTGAGTATCAACACCAGGCCGATGCGAGCCCATGTCTCGATATGTCAATTTAATAACCAAGGAAGATCTGGTGCAAGTAAAGAAGGACTGCAAGTGGGAGAACAACAAAGTAGCGATCCCTTCCCTCGAGGAGGATATCACTACATATAAAGCGGGGTACTTAAGCGTGTATACTTACCCATTCACGTTGGGCCGTGCAGTTCCAGCTCATGGTCCCGTAGATCTAGTTATTCTCGACTTTTTCAACGATACCGAGTGATGTTTTCCCAGATCTACCCTTCATTCTAGCGAATCGTTCATTTGATCAAAATCTTTTCGAGTTAGGTCGAGGGGATGCCTTTCACCCTCAACCAATTGATCAGGCTATACAGTCCTCGACTTTATTGCAGTGGCTTGATAAAATTGCAACGCCAATCCTTGAAATCTTTCTTCTCCAGTATTGATGAGGATAAAGACCGAGGGTGGATGAGTCAGCTTGTTCGAGTCAGAACCTCTAACCAGATTTCTGCTGATTGAATGCTATTCCCCGAGGAGTGGAACATGAAATGTAAGTACATAGTAATTTTATACCGTGCTTTCTCTTCTTGGCTTTATCTTTTCCCTTGGTCTAACTCTTTTCCGATGGAACGACTAATGCTTGATTTCCCGGTAGGGTCCCGTATCTTGAAGGCTGGGTCCAAAAAATGGCTTCCACTTCCTCTTATCCAGAGCGTTGCTGGCGAGATTTGGTCAAGAGCCAATGGGAGGCCAAAAATTATAGTGAGTTCTCTTGTTTTTTTACTTGTACTTCTTTGGTGGAATACTTACTTAGGCTTTGTGCAAGTCCCAAAGATGCTGTTGCTATGCTGCCGGCCCCGGCTGGTGAAGAAGAGATCCCGAAGCCTTCTAAAGAAAAGAAAAGAAAGGAAAAAAGGAGTCACCTACAAATCCCTCAAAGGCCAAGAAAAGTGTGGATCAAAAGTTTAAGGCCGATAGGATGGCCTTATCTCCAAAAACGGCCCAACGCCTCTGGGATCACAAGGAATAAGAGGATGACGACTGCCTGTTGGTAGCTCATAAAAGAGGAAATGCCGGTTCTTCGAAGTTCGTCGAGTTAGTGATGGTTGATGTGGTTTATTCCAAGGCTGAAGAAATCTCCAAGGGGAGTTCAAACAAAGACCCCGAGCCATCAGGCAGAAAAAGGCACCTCGTCTAGGAGGCCATTTAGGTGGCAAGGTCGGGGGGTCCTATCTCGAGCCTCTTCAATAAAATAGAATTCCTAGAGTGGATCACTTGGGGTAATCAATGTGGATGACTCACCGCCTGGTCCCGAGTTCTCTGATGGGCAAATTTTAGATGCTTAGAACAAGAGATCTTCTAAGGTGGGGGCGAGCCACGAAGGGCATGACATCTTTAGAGAATTCCTTAGAGATGGCCCCAACCCAGATTCGTCTTTCATCTTTGATGAGGCTCGTCGACTCTTCAAACAACTAAATTTTCTGTCCTTTAGAATTATGCATGTGTTTTGCTTTTGCTGTTCTGAATCTAACTTTCACCCTTTTTTATGAAGGTTGTGGTGCTCCATAAAAAAGCATTTCCCAAGTCTCAAGTCGATCTTGCTCAATGTGAGGCTGAGCTTAAGAAGATCTCCGAAGAGATGGACAGTCTGAAAACCCTCTATGTCAAGAAGGAGGAGGAAATCAACGATCTTCGAGCCGAATTGGGAAAGGCTTGTCAACAATAAACCAAGCTTACCGAAGAGGTAATATTCCCTCTAAATCTTTGTCATGGAACAACCCGTTCAGTCTTCTAACAATTTTGTTTTTTAGTTTCAACGAAAAGGCGAACTGGTGGAGCAGCTTTGAAAGGAGCTTAAGATGAAGGAGCACGAAACCCTGGGCTGGAGGCAATACATGGATAATCTTGCCTCTGAGAAAGAAAACCTTTAGGAGCAATTGGCTTCAGTCGAATGTTAGTTCCAAAGCGTGAAAGAGAAGGGCCTAGCTTGAGGCCGCAAAATCGAGGAGCTCAAGGCTAAATTAGCTACTAAGCTAAGTCCAAATTTGATGATGTGGCAATTATGTCCTCGTACCCAGCCGGCGCCAAAGCAGCTAATGCCTGGGCAAAGGAGATCTCTACTATGGCCGAAGATGTGTTATCATTTGCACTCGACCATGCTGGGTGACAGTCCTAGAGGGAAACCCTCGAGGAGGTACACACTCTTCGATCTCTCAACCGATATTGAAAAGGCAAAGGCCTTAGAAGAAGAGGTTGTTGCTTTACTTTCTGATGAGGATGATTCAGCTAGTGGCTCCAGAGTGGAGGAGACGAAGATGGAGTCCCCGAGGGTGAGGCTCCCAAAGATACTGCTCCTGAAGATGCAGTTGTCAAGGATATAGCCCCAAAGTAGATTTAGGTTTCCTTATTCACATTTTTTGTAAAAGTATCTCTTGTGTAGATATGTTTTGTAATCACTTTTTGGAAATACAAGATTAACTTTTTGACTTGTGCTGGATTTTATTTTGACTTTATTTATAGAATACTTCGATTTCATAACTTGAATGGTTGGCTCAATAATTGGTTCGAACTCGACCATTGTGTCTTTATCGATAGATATATTAATCTTCGAGCTAAGTTTGAATCGATTCAATGTGATCTCATTGTATTGTGACTCTTGAGTCCAAGTCGAGTGAGAGCGGAGTCTCAAAATATATGTTATTTGCCCTTAAGCCTTTCGAAGTTGGCCCTTAGGCTCTTTAAGTTGGCCCTTAGGCTTTTAAAATTGGCCCTTGGGCTCTTTAAATTGGTCCTTAGGCTCTTTAAGTTGGGCCTTAGGCTCTTTAAATTGGTCCTTAGACTCTTTAAGTTGGTCCAATTCGGCTTCTAGAATGGCTATATAATTTTTCCCACTTTTTGGCTAAAAGACTTAGTGAAAATTTAGTTTTTCCTTAGCATTTGTTTTTTGTACCCGTTGGGACCTTGTTTGTGTACTAATAATCAAATATCTTTTGAGGGTTTTATCGAGAGATGATGTTATCGATGCCTTTAAATTATTCGAGGGTTGAATTTATCAAAGCCCATTGTATATCTTCTGTCCTCTACACTATTATTCCTTTTCTGCTCCGGACTTTGGCTGTGAATGAGTGAGGGGATGATAAAGCGGGGTACTTAAGCGTGTATACTTACCCATTCACGTTGGGCCGTGCAGTTCCAGCTCATGGTCCCGTAGATCTAGTTATTCTCGACTTTTTCAACGATACCGAGTGATGTTTTCCCAGATCTACCCTTCATTCTAGCGAATCGTTCATTTGATCAAAATTTTTTCGAGTTAGGTCGAGGGGATGCCTTTCACCCTCAACCAATTGATCAGGCTATACAGTCCTCGACTTTATTGCAGTGGCTTGATAAAATTGCAACGCCAATCCTTGAAATCTTTCTTCTCCAGTATTGATGAGGATAAAGACCGAGGGTGGATGAGTCAGCTTGTTCGAGTCAGAACCTCTAACCAGATTTCTGCTGATTGAATGCTATTCCCCGAGGAGTGGAACATGAAATGTAAGTACATAGTAATTTTATACCGTGCTTTCTCTTCTTGGCTTTATCTTTTCCCTTGGTCTAACTCTTTTCCGATGGAACGACTAATGCTTGATTTCCCGGTAGGGTCCCGTATCTTGAAGGCTGGGTCCAAAAAATGGCTTCCACTTCCTCTTATCCAGAGCGTTGCTGGCGAGATTTGGTCAAGAGCCAATGGGAGGCCAAAAATTATAGTGAGTTCTCTTGTTTTTTTACTTGTACTTCTTTGGTGGAATACTTACTTAGGCTTTGTGCAAGTCCCAAAGATGCTGTTGCTATGCTGCCGGCCCCGGCTGGTGAAGAAGAGATCCCGAAGCCTTCTAAAGAAAAGAAAAGAAAGGAAAAAAGGAGTCACCTACAAATCCCTCAAAGGCCAAGAAAAGTGTGGATCAAAAGTTTAAGGCCGATAGGATGGCCTTATCTCCAAAAACGGCCCAACGCCTCTGGGATCACAAGGAATAAGAGGATGACGACTGCCTGTTGGTAGCTCATAAAAGAGGAAATGCCGGTTCTTCGAAGTTCGTCGAGTTAGTGATGGTTGATGTGGTTTATTCCAAGGCTGAAGAAATCTCCAAGGGGAGTTCAAACAAAGACCCCGAGCCATCAGGCAGAAAAAGGCACCTCGTCTAGGAGGCCATTTAGGTGGCAAGGTCGGGGGGTCCTATCTCGAGCCTCTTCAATAAAATAGAATTCCTAGAGTGGATCACTTGGGGTAATCAATGTGGATGACTCACCGCCTGGTCCCGAGTTCTCTGATGGGCAAATTTTAGATGCTTAGAACAAGAGATCTTCTAAGGTGGGGGCGAGCCACGAAGGGCATGACATCTTTAGAGAATTCCTTAGAGATGGCCCCAACCCAGATTCGTCTTTCATCTTTGATGAGGCTCGTCGACTCTTCAAACAACTAAATTTTCTGTCCTTTAGAATTATGCATGTGTTTTGCTTTTGCTGTTCTGAATCTAACTTTCACCCTTTTTTATGAAGGTTGTGGTGCTCCATAAAAAAGCATTTCCCAAGTCTCAAGTCGATCTTGCTCAATGTGAGGCTGAGCTTAAGAAGATCTCCGAAGAGATGGACAGTCTGAAAACCCTCTATGTCAAGAAGGAGGAGGAAATCAACGATCTTTGAGCCGAATTGGGAAAGGCTTGTCAACAATAAACCAAGCTTACCGAAGAGGTAATATTACCTCTAAATCTTTGTCATGGAACAACCCGTTCAGTCTTCTAACAATTTTGTTTTTTAGTTTCAACGAAAAGGCGAACTGGTGGAGCAGCTTTGAAAGGAGCTTAAGATGAAGGAGCACGAAACCCTGGGCTGGAGGCAATACATGGATAATCTTGCCTCTGAGAAAGAAAACCTTTAGGAGCAATTGGCTTCAGTCGAATGTTAGTTCCAAAGCGTGAAAGAGAAGGGCCTAGCTTGAGGCCGCAAAATCGAGGAGCTCAAGGCTAAATTAGCTACTAAGCTAAGTCCAAATTTGATGATGTGGCAATTATGTCCTCGTACCCAGCCGGCGCCAAAGCAGCTAATGCCTGGGCAAAGGAGATCTCTACTATGGCCGAAGATGTGTTATCATTTGCACTCGACCATGCTGGGTGACAGTCCTAGAGGGAAACCCTCGAGGAGGTACACACTCTTCGATCTCTCAACCGATATTGAAAAGGCAAAGGCCTTAGAAGAAGAGGTTGTTGCTTTACTTTCTGATGAGGATGATTCAGCTAGTGGCTCCAGAGTGGAGGAGACGAAGATGGAGTCCCCGAGGGTGAGGCTCCCAAAGATACTGCTCCTGAAGATGCAGTTGTCAAGGATATAGCCCCAAAGTAGATTTAGGTTTCCTTATTCACATTTTTTGTGAAAGTATCTCTTGTGTAGATATGTTTTGTAATCACTTTTTGGAAATACAAGATTAACTTTTTGACTTGTGCTGGATTTTATTTTGACTTTATTTATAGAATACTTCGATTTCATAACTTGAATGGTTGGCTCAATAATTGGTTCGAACTCGACCATTGTGTCTTTATCGATAGATATATTAATCTTCGAGCTAAGTTTGAATCGATTCAATGTGATCTCATTGTATTGTGACTCTTGAGTCCAAGTCGAGTGAGAGCGGAGTCTCAAAATATATGTTATTTGCCCTTAAGCCTTTCGAAGTTGGCCCTTAGGCTCTTTAAGTTGGCCCTTAGGCTTTTAAAATTGGCCCTTGGGCTCTTTAAATTGGTCCTTAGGCTCTTTAAGTTGGGCCTTAGGCTCTTTAAATTGGTCCTTAGACTCTTTAAGTTGGTCCAATTCGGCTTCTAGAATGGCTATATAATTTTTCCCACTTTTTGGCTAAAAGACTTAGTGAAAATTTAGTTTTTCCTTAGCATTTGTTTTTTGTACCCGTTGGGACCTTGTTTGTGTACTAATAATCAAATATCTTTTGAGGGTTTTATCGAGAGATGATGTTATCGATGCCTTTAAATTATTCGAGGGTTGAATTTATCAAAGCCCATTGTATATCTTTTTTTGCCGAGGGTAGCATGATTTAATCAGTTTTTACAAAGTGTTTGAAGGCCTTTGATTTATAGTAGAATTCGGACGTCTCCGAGCCGAGTTATTTAGGTCGTAGCCTTTTTTTCATGACCTTAGTCTTTAATATGGTCGTAGTCTTCAGGTATGTCACTTGGACTTATTTTTCGATAATGTAATGAACTTGTTCGAACAGTTAGCCCCCGAGTATATTGTCCTTGGACTTTGTTTTGAGGGGATACCTCATCGAGGATTTATGAGTCCGAGTTTTTGATGACTCGGATATATTGACTATTGATGACAGTCTCCTAGTATTCGAGGGTGCTTTTATGTTTTGGATCTTGAGCCGTTTCCCATAGGATTATAAGTGTAGAGCTCGTATAATAGTAGACTTCTTTGAGACACAAAGTGTTTTTGACATAAATAGAATGCTTCTTCAAGTCATTTGAAACATACGTATATATTTTACCATCGTTGCTCGACTATCCTATATAGACACGATTCATCTGACCATTTGGCCCATTACAAAGTTTTCCTATCGAGGCCCTCTTAGGCATGAAATTTTTTCCTTGAAGAAGCTTTGGATACTGTTAAGTCCTCCTTAGGTAGCATATAATTGTTTCCTCTTTAAAAACCTTGTCGGTAAAACCAATTAGGACAAAATCTGATCTAAGGGAAAAAGATAGCAACGCATGCTTTAAAAACTAAGGCCTTCGTGTACAAAAGGTGTCTTCGAGATTGTGTACCTTCGATAGCTTCGCTCGAATATCTGTAAAATGTTAGTTTTAAACTTAAATGGACAAAGGATAAAGTCATACCTTAGCAGCAGTATCGTTCGAGTAATGATATATTCCAATTGTTTGGAAGTTGTTCACCTTCCATCATGCTGAGTTTGTAAGATCCTTTATCGACAATTTTGAGGACTTGATATGGTTCTTCCCATTTTAGGCCTAGTTTTTCTTCATTCAGGTCTCGGGTATTTAGGATGACCGTTTTTAGAACTAACTCCCCGACTCCGAAATGTCGGAGGTTGGTCCTTCCATTATAGTATGTTCAATCCTTTGCTTTTGCGCGGCTATTTAAACAAGTTTTGCTTCTTGTTCTTCATCTACCTTTGGGTTATGAAGGAAAGGCAGGCTCAAAAAATTCCACGTGAAGTCCTTTTTCTTTTTGAGCCAGGATAAGAACCGATGATTCCTATCCAACGACCTCGAAATGAATTAACTCAAAGAAGCTATTTACCCTATTAAACTTTCCACACTATCCCCGATCGCGATATCTTCGATATCCTTGATCCTATTAGGGTTGATTTCGGTACCTCGATTCGACACCTTAAAGTTGAGGAAATTATCCGAGCCAACTCTGAAGGCACATTTCTTCGGGTTAAGCTTCATGTTGTATTGCCTCAAAATTTTGAATGTTTCCTGCAAATGAACTAAATGGTCCTCTATGCGCAGGGACTTAACCAACGTATCATCAATATTGGCTTCCACTGTATTAACTATTTGTTCTTTGAACATTTTGTTAATTATGCATTGGTGGGTAGATCTTGCATTTCTAAGCCCGAAAGGCATGATGTTGTAACAATAAGTTTCAAACTTAATAATAAACGAAGTCTTTTTCTGTTCCTCTGGGTTCATCTGAATTTGATTGTACCTGGAGTAAGCATCGAGAAAAGTTAGGATCTCATGGCTAGCCGTGGCATCCATCATACGATCGATGTTTGGCAAGAGGAAGGAATATTTTGGATATTCCTTGTTCTAGTCCTTATAATCTACGCACTCTAAGTTTTCTTCCTTTTTTAGGAACTACTACTACGTTGGCTAGCCAGTCGGGGTACTTTACCTCCCCGAATAGATCCTATTTTAAGAAGTTTTGCTACCTCGTCCTTTATGAAACATACTTTACCTCGGACTGAGGCCTCCCTTTTTGCCTCACCGGTTTGAACCTGGGATTGGTGCTTAGTCGATGCGAGGTGATTTTTGGTGGAATTCTTGTCATATCTAAGTGGGACCAAGCAAAGCAATCCATATTATCAATAATAAATTGAATGAGTATTTTCCTAGGTTAAGGGGTTAATCCTGTTTCCAGGTATACCTTTCTCTCGGGCGGATATTCGATAAGTATGACCTGCTTTGGTTTCTCGGCAGTTGACTTGGTTGCATTGGGCTCTTCAGGAATGAAAAAAGTTCAAGGAGTGAGAAAGTCCTCTATTTCGTCCTTGATTACCTACTATTTCGACTCCGTCGAGGCCGGGGGTTGCGATTGCTATTTAGATGTTTTCTTACCTTTGGTGCTCGATTTCTCCAAGGTCAACGACTCTGGTACCGGCACTACTTCATCAATCGCAAACATCTCATTTGCAGCATGTTTCTATCCGTAGAGTGTTTTTACTCCTTCCTCCGCTGGGAACTTCATCATCTAGTGAATATTGAATGTAATGCCCCCATGTTGTGTATCCATGGTCTTCTGAGGAGTGTGGTGTACCTCATGTTACCTTCGATGACATAGACTTGGTGTCTTGTATGGTCCCGGCAACGTTTACTGGAAAGATAATCTCTCATTTTGATGTTTTGCTTGCCATGTTGAAGCCATTAAGGACCCAGGATGCAGGTACAGTCTGATCTTGTAGGCCTAGTTGCTCCACGACCCTCAATCTGATTATGTTTGCTGAGCTACATAACAACGTTTAACTTGAATTTTATTTAAAAGGACAGATACTACCAGGGCGTCGTTGTAGGGCTGAGATATGCCTTCTGCTTCCTCGTCACATAATGATAGGATATCTTCGGGCACATAGCTCCGAGTCCGTTTTCCTCTTGTGATTGATACTTTTGTTAGTTTGAATACAGGTAATCAATGGATATCAACTTCGCCAATGATCATTTAGATTACATGTTTTGATTTTTCTTGCTCATTTCTCCTTGCATCTTTCTCCTTGAAGTGATTCTTAACTCGGTCACTTAGATATTCTCGATGGCGACCCTCGTTGAACAGCCGAGCCACTTCTTCCCTTAGCTGCCTGCAATTTTCTGTTCTATGAACATGTGTGCCATGATACTTGCACATCAAGTTTGGGTTCCTTTGAGAAGGATCAGTCTGTATAGGCCTAGGCCACTTGGTGCCTTTGCTTCTTCCAATAGATGGCACAGTCTAAGATGCATCTACGTTGAAGTTATACTCCAATAATTGAGATGCCTCTGCGGGATTAGTATGCATATAGAATCCACTTTTACTTATGAGTCCCCAAGAACTTTGACCTTGATCATTTCGTCGATCGCTTTGATGAGTGTTATGGCTCGGGCCGCTGTTTCTTCGATCAACATATGGTTGATACCTTTCTTTGTCGAATCTCGAATCCCAGTCTATGTCCATCAGAGGCTTGGCCGTGAATCTTTTAGGGTGAACTGAACCCGAGGGGGCTCCCAACTGATCGTCCTCAACCCTAATTTTGATTGGTAACAATTGTACGTATCTGACCATGTCAGGGCTTGATACTCAATCAAGTTCTGCTTTAATTGTCGAGAAGCAATCTAGCTTCGCTCATTCAAACCGTATATAAAGGCCTATACTGCCAATTCATTGAAGACCGGTGGTAGTTCCATTCTTTCCATTTGAAACCTAGACGTGAACTCCATCAACATCTCATCATCCCTTTATTTTAGCTTGAAGACGTCTGGTTTCCTCGTGGATATATTTATGGCCCCGGCATGTGCTTTCACAAAGGCGTCTGCTGACATAGCAAATGAGTCAATAGAGTTAGGAGGTAAGTTGTGATACCCAATCATGGCTCCGTTCGACAATGTTTCTCCAAACTTTTTCAACAAGATTGATTCAATCTTGGCATCATTCAAATTGTTTCCTTTGATCCACAGGTGTATGAAGTAATATGCTCGTTAGGGTCGATTGTTCCGGTATATTTAGGTATGTCAGGCATGCAAAATATTTTAGGAATAGGCGTTAGAGCCATACTTTGGAGGAAAGGTTTATGTATGAACTTTTTGGCATCTA
Source organism: Nicotiana noctiflora (assembly GCA_032618575.1). Lineage (NCBI taxonomy): Eukaryota > Viridiplantae > Streptophyta > Magnoliopsida > Solanales > Solanaceae > Nicotiana > Nicotiana noctiflora. The sequence goes on from JASVEL010002540.1 coordinate 218,745, forward strand.
ATCCTTTCAGAACTGGAGGTGCCCCATGTATCTAGTCTACACTGGAGTTATAATTCTCCACCTTCCTATAATTATCTTCAATTTTCTTTTCTCCGGACTCGATCCTCTTAGTGAGCTCTTCGAGAATCTACATAATCGTGGGATCAATCCCGAGCCGTTTCCATTTGACCTTTTTGGCATTGGCTCAGCACGCCGATTATTTCTATGTTCAGCTACGGTTGGAGTTTTATTTTGACTATGAAGTTGAGCGATGGTGATTTGTTGAGCCTGCACATCTCGAATATCACTTGGAGGGTTGCCATCTCCTACTCCTGGTGTTTCTTGGTCCCCTGGTCGGGCTTCCCTGCGTTCATTCCCTATGAGATCTGTGCCTAAATCCGCGTTTAGATCATTATGTGAACTGATATCAACTGGCTCCATATTTGGCACTTCCTCAGGGTTTATTGGTGGTACACATACCCCATTGTTGTTGTTTTCTCCAAGACCTTCGTCGTCATGAACAAGTGTGTTTTATGTGCTAGACATGTTTCAGCCTGAGAATAAAAAAATCATGACAAGAAAAAGCGTAAAACAACGTGTGTAACAAGAATCGGTAAAGAAATAATTACTATTATCTTTAACCCCACGATGGGCGCGAAACTGAAAATACGAGTAACAATTAAATTTGATTGTGGTTTAAGGATATGTGATTTAGTTCAAATACCAATTAATAATCAAGAAATAAGAAGTAGAAATGAAAGAGGTAAGTGAATCAAACCAGTGTAATTCAATAGTAGTGACCTCGAGACGGTGACCTTGAGACGAGCTAATAGCAATAAATTAAGATAAGTAACGCAAGAACAGTAGAGCTGAAGGACTATGTTGATGAATAATACGCAAAAAGTAGAGAGTATATTCTTTTCTCAGTGATTATGTATTCTTACGAATGATTGGGGTCCCTTTATATAATAGAAGAACCCTAAATAAAAAATA